>OY821759.1:37760075-37897868 GCA_963682095.1 Potentilla sterilis | reverse complement strand
ATCATATTATACGGTCACAATTTTCATTTTTTGAATTTAGACATTATAATGACAACATGCTTACTAATGCGGTATAACTTGATTAGTAGATTATACTCAAGTGTACAACTTTTCGAAACAACTATATAAAAGAAGTCAAATTTTGAAAAACTATGAAATAACATTTGATCTTTATGATGAAATACAGTGATGGTAAAAAAATCACTTACATCCGACAAGGTTAGAGCCCCGATCGATGCGGTCAACCTTATTTAAACTTATTTCTCTCTATAGGGAGCCATAGTATCGGGAGGTAAACGTTCCTACATTTTGACATAGATGATTACATCTCATCTATTTGAGAGTTCAATGTTTGGAAGAGTCGACGAAACAAGGTTATCTAAAGGTACGTAATAGCGTTTTCGTATGATAAGTTTTATGAAAATATGGTTGACCGTTTCGATCGAGCATCGAACACTCACGAAACAAGTTGATTTTTATACTCTACTCATATTTGACTATAACGATCATATCAGACGGTCAAAATTTTCATTTTGTGAATTTAGACATTATAATGACAACATGCTTACTAATGCGGTATAACTTGATTAGTAGATTATATTTAAGTATACAACTTTTTGAAACAACTATATAAAAGAAGTCAAATTTTGAAAAACGCTATGAAATAACATTTGATCGTTATGATAAAATATGGTGATGATAAAAAAATCACTTAAATCCGACAAATTTAGAGCCCCAAATCGCTTAGTGAAGACATTTGTATGTATTATGTAATATAAAATAGTTAAAATTTTAGAGTAGGGCCGGGCTGGGCTTTTAGGGCCGGGTAGGGCTTGGCCCTAAAAGGCTCAATAGGCCGGGCCGTAGGGTAGGGCCGGGTTTAATTTGCTCGACCCTCACCCTACCCTACTCGAAAAGGGCAAGGGCCGACCCGCCCTAATGGAGGGCCGGGCCGGGGCTTCGGCCCTATAGGGTAGAGCGGGCTTTAGGGCGGGCCAGGACCGAAGGGCCAAATGATAAAATTGATACATGATATGTATCAACACACCGTAGCCTACATTTGTCAACATTTAGGACTGATATTCTACATTTGTCAAGTGATATTGTCATTGCCGACGAGTGAAAGGAAATCAATTAAATTATTTTTTATTGAAATATTTGACTACATTATTTAGTGGTACTATTAATTTGAAGATGACTACCTCACACTGATCATACCTACAAAGGAATTATTTTTTATTGAAATATTTGACTACATTATTTAGTGGTACTATTAATTTGAAGATGACTACCTCACACTGATCATACCTACAAAGGAAAACAACTACTTCACCCAAATCTTGTGTTACTGAATTGTCTAATTAGTTATTGCCTTAATAAATAATTAATTCCACCGTTTCATAATATCCATCTTATTCTATTTATTCTAAGGAAATGATTCAACAATCACTTAGTCAAAATCAAGGATTTTTTTATGTTGATGAATAGAAGTACGGAATTCCAATCATTAACAATTTTGTCATGCATGCATTCCATTATTGGCAAAACATGTTCTCTTATAGGCCTCATCATGGCCGGGCCGGGCCAAGCCCTACCCTAAAATTTAGGGCTTAGGGTAGGGTCGGGCTGGGCTTTGACTAAGTTAAGAGAACTTAGGACCGGGCCGGGCCGGGCTAGGGCTTCGATATGTATACCCTTACCCGCCCTTAAGGCCCATTTTATTAGGGCTAACAGGGCCGGACCAGCCCTTTAAACTAGGGCCGGGTATGAAATAGAAATCAAATTTTATAAAAGAAGTCAAATTTTGAAAAAAGCTATGAAATAGAATTTTATCTTTATAATGAATTACGGTGATTGTAAAAAAATCATTTAAATCCGACAAAATTAGAGCCCCGATTGATGCGGTCAACCTTATTTAAACTTTATCTCTCTATGTGGAGTCATAGTATCGGGAGGTAAACATTTCAAAATTTTTACATGGATGATTACATCTCATCTATTTGAGAGTTTAATGTTTGGAAGAGTCGACGAAACAAGGTCATCTAAAGGTACGTAATAGCGTTTTCGTGTGATAAGTTTTATGAAAATATGGTTGACCGTTTCGATCGAGCATCAAACGTTCACGAAACGAGTTGATTTTTATACTCTACTCATATTTGATTATAAAGATCATATCAGACGGTCAAAATTTTCATTTTTTGAATTTAGACATTATAATGACAACATGCTTACTAATGCGGTATAACTTGATTAGTAGATTATACTCAAGTGTATAACTTTTCGAAACAACTATATAAAAGAAGTCAAATTTTGAAAAACGCTATGAAATAACATTTGATCTTTATAATGAAATACGGTGATGGTAAAAAAATCACTTACATCCGACAAAGTTAGAGCCCCGATCGATGCGGTCAACCTTATTTAAACTTATCTCTCTCTATGGGGAGTCATAGTATCCAGAGGTAAACGTTCTCAAATTTTTACATAGATGATTACGTCTCATCTATTTGAGAGTTTAATGTTTGGAAGAGTCGACGAAACAATGTCATCTAAATGTACGTAATAGCGTTTTTCTATGATAAGTTTTATGAAAATACGGCTGACTGTTTCGATCGAGCATCGAACGTTCACGAAATGAGTTGATTTTTATACTCTACTCATATTTGACTATAACGGTCATATTATACGGTCACAATTTTCATTTTTTGAATTTAGACATTATAATGACAACATGCTTACTAATGCGGTATAACTTGATTAGTAGATTATACTCATGTGTACAACTTTTCGAAACAACTATATAAAAGAAGTCAAATTTTGAAAAACTATGAAATAACATTTGATCTTTATGATGAAATACAGTGATGGTAAAAAAATCACTTACATCCGACAAGGTTAGAGCCCCGATCGATGCGGTCAACCTTATTTAAACTTATTTCTCTCTATGGAGAGCCATAGTATAGGGAGGTAAACGTTCCTACATTTTTACATAGATGATTACATCTCATCTATTTGAGAGTTTAATGTTTGGAAGAGTCGACGAAACAAGGTTATCTAAAGGTACGTAATAGCATTTTCGTATGATAAGTTTTATGAAAATATGGTTGACCGTTTCGATCGAGCATCGAACACTCACGAAACAAGTTGATTTTTATACTCTACTCATATTTGACTATAACGATCATATCAGACGGTCAAAATTTTCATTTTGTGAATTTAGACATTATAATGACAACATGCTTACTAATGCGGTATAACTTGATTAGTAGATTATATTTAAGTATACAACTTTTTGAAACAACTATATAAAAGAAGTCAAATTTTGAAAAACGCTATGAAATAACATTTGATCGTTATGATAAAATATGGTGATGATAAAAAAATCACTTAAATCCGACAAATTTAGAGCCCCAAATCGCTTAGTGAAGACATTTGTATGTATTATGTAATATAAAATAGTTAAAATTTTAGGGTAGGGCCGGGCTGGGCTTTTAGGGCCGGGTAGGGCTTGGCCCTAAAAGGCTCAATAGGCCGGGCCGTAGGGTAGGGCCGGGTTTAATTTGCTCGACTCTCACCCTACTCTACTCGAAAAGGGCCAGGGCCGACCCGCCCTAATGGAGGGCCGGGCCGGGCTTCGGCCCTATAGGGTAGGGCGGGCCAGGGCCAAATGATAAAATTGATACATGATATGTATCAACACACCGTAGCCTACATTTGTCAACATTTAGGACTGATATTCTACATTTGTCAAGTGATATTGTCATTGACGACGAGTGAAAGGAAATCAATTAAATTATTTTTTATTGAAATATTTGACTACATTATTTAGTGGTACTATTAATTTGAAGATGACTACCTCACACTGATCATACCTACAAAGGAATTATTTTTTATTGAAATATTTGACTACATTATTTAGTGGTACTATTAATTTGAAGATGACTACCTCACACTGATCATACCTACAAAGGAAAACAACTACTTCACCCAAATCTTGTGTTACTGAATTGTCTAATTAGTTATTGCCTTAATAAATAATTAACTCCACCGTTTCATAATATCCATCTTATTCTATTTATTCTAAGGAAATGATTCAACAATCACTTAGTCAAAATCAAGGATTTTTTTATGTTGATGAATAGAAGTACGGAATTCCAATCATTAACAATTTTGTGGGGGTGTAGAGAAAGAAAAAGAAAAATCTACTGTAGCTTGTTATGTTGTTGTCGAAGTGGTATTGTCACCAAAGAAAAATGAGAGGAAATCAATTAAAATATTTGACTATATTTTTTTTTTCTTGAACCAGTTGTCAAAAAATGTATTACAGTACAAGGAATAAAATACCCATGAGGGCCGACAATAAGAATTATTCCCTATGAATATTAAATACCTATCTGGCACCTAGGTACCTGTTGACAATAGCCACAGAGGGGCTATAGCAGGCCCTCAGACCCGCAACCAGTGCACCCGGGGCCGGCCAAGGGCCCGGAGTAGGATCACCTGCACCCGGACCCGAGGTCCAGCAGTCTACCTTGTGACCAGGGGCCCGGGGACCGGGGACGCCAGCATGCTAAAGAGGTCACCAGAGCTGCCCTTTGGTGTGCAAACAGAAGGAAGTCAGTCCCACATCGAAGAGTGAGGCCAGACCTCATGCCCGGCCACCTATATAAGGGCCTCAGCTACCCTCATTAATAGGTAACTGATCTCTCCAACCGCTTATCATACGTGCTTAAGTTATCTATTCATCCCAACTGTACTAACTTAGACATCAGAGAGGAGAAGACCGGCCTGCCCGGTATTCCCATTAGTAAGCCGGTTTACAGGAGATCACGCTTGGATTCATCTGTCTCTACCAGGCCTACGGGTTTGTGCAGAAACAATTGGCGCCGTCTGTGGGAAGAGATTTGATCCACGAGAAAAGTAGTGTTGCTCTACCGGAGGGTAGAACCCGATCGATCCTTTGAAAGGCGGTTAAATCCACAATCCGGAGGCCGTGGAGGAAAGGAAGATAAAGGCCGGCACGGGAAGGTTGAAAGAGCGAGTCCGAATCCCCGACCGGGCCCAAAACATTAAATCTGAGGTCAGCGCGAGGTTCGTCCCTTCTCCCGACCGAGACGGAACTCACGATCGCCAAGGCTCAGACAATCCTGACCAATACTATGCGGGGGGGGGGGGGGGGGGGGGGAAATAAAAAAGATGAAGGCAGAAGTCGCACGGTTGCGAGAGGAGGGCGATCGAGACCGGCTGAGAGCGGATGCCCGGTGCCAGGAGTTGGAAGCGGTGAACATCGCCTTATTAGCGGCTCTAGAGAAAGGGCACCAGCAGGGCATTTCTCGGGCGGCGTCGCGGCCCGCAAACAGAGGTAACGAATTCCCGCACCTAGAAGTGGGACAGCCTACGGGAAGGAGAAAGGCTACGCATGTGCCCACGCCTCTCTTTCCAGAAGCTTTGAAGAATTCTGGCCCGGTTGAGCCCCCATACCGCGCGAGCAGGACAGCTCCACCGCAAGGGCGCTCCAGACGCTCTCCGCCTCGGTGTTGGACATGAAGGACCGACTAGAGGCCAGCGAGAAAAGGACGGGGCGACCGCAAGACAGTGCACGATTCCACTAACGCACTGGACCTTTTCCACACCTGGTTAGGGAATCAGGAAGATCTGGTAACCAAAAGCCCCTGAAACTGACGTACTCAGGAACGAGCTGCCCATACCAGCACCTAGACAGCTTTAAGTCACAAACGGGCACAAGGGGCTACTCAGACGCCACGTGCTGCAATGTATTCCAAGAGACGCTCTCGGGGGAGGCGTTGAGTTGGTTCTACAAGCTGCCAATAAACTCGGTGGAAACTTTCGAACAGCTGGCTGATAAGTTTGTCAGCCGGTTCGTCCTTAGAGCCAGGGCGGCCCAAACATCAACGATCCTTTTCGATTGCATGCAGACTGACCACGAACCGCTACGCACTTTCGTTAACCGGTGGCATATTGCCACGGCCGGGGTCAGGAACTTGGATAAAAGAATCGCTGAGATGGCATTCAAGCAGGGGTTAAGACCCGGGGAGCTCTCGTACGCCCTGCGATTAAAGGAGCCGCTGGGGTACGACGAGTTGATGGTCGTGGTCGTCAGGCACGCCCAGGCGGAGCACGAGACGTATGGGGATAAGATGCCCAAGCGAAGGTCGGATGACCTGCTACCACCGTCTTCTCGTGAAAGCAAAGCGGGGCGGCAGGATCGCAACCTTACGCCTACGACCAGCAAGAAAGCCGAAGTATGGGAGGATTGGCGACCTCGCCGGAACGGCAACAATAGTTCACGATCAGGTAGAAGACCACCGCCTTTGCGACCGGCACGGCCCATGGCAGCGGCGCCGGCGGAACGACCACCGCGGGCCCTGGCCATTATGCCAGTAGAAAAACCCGAAGACCCGCAAAGGGACGGGCAAGGAGCCTGACAAGTAGGGACCATAAGCACCCGAGTTCCCGGAGGGATCGAGGTGCACGGGAGTATAAATATGATACACGGTGGGGACCATATAGATCGACTCACTCGGAGCTCGAAGAAGCGGTGTTTAAGGTCGATCCGGGGAAATGAGGTGTATGCCTTTGGAGGAGGAAGCGGCTAGGCCGCTAAAACCGGATGGAACTCGGTTACATTCTATGAGGAAAAAGAGCCGGAGGATCTGATCCAACCGCACAACGACCCCTTCCTCATTACGGTCCAAATAGACCACTGGATAACCAGCCGCATGCTGATCGATACCGGAGCTTTTGTCAATGTGATGTTCCGAGAAGCATACAAGGGGCTGCAGCGAGGAAGGAGCAAGTTATCCCAGGATAACGAGCCGCTAATAAGCTTCTCCGGTGAGGTGGTCCAGCCTTTGGGATCGGATTACCTACTGCTAATCTTCGGCAAGGGAGATAGGACGAGGAAGGAGCACCTAGAGTTCATCATCGTGGACTGCCTGTCCTCATACAATGGCATAATCGGTCGGCCGGGGTTGTGGAAGCTGAAAACGTTTATAGCCGGCCATATACTGATGTTAAAGATGCCTTCACCCGCCAGCGTCATTACCATACGCGGGGACCAGAAGATCGCTCGCAAGTATTATGCAGAGGCCCTGACCCACGGGCGAAAGCGGACCGAGGTATTCACGGCTACTCGACAAGCGCCAGTGTTGGATCCGAGTATTGACCCCCGTGATGACACCGACTCCGACGACGAGAAGCTAAAACGACCGTCGGCCGTGGAAGAAACCGAAACAATCTCCATTTCGGAGGATCATCAGGAGCAGAAGGTGGTGATAGGAACGAAGCTCGCCCCGGCTGTCAGGCAAGAGCTCATCACCTTCTCCGAGACAACAGTTTGGTCTTCGCATGGTCCTACGAGGACATGCCAGGCATATCCCCGGAGATAGCTGTCCACCGGCTAAATTCGTTGCCCAACGTTCCCCCGGTGAGGCAGAAGAGGAGGTCCTTCAGCCCGGCGAAGTATGAGGCGATCAGAGAAGAAGTGCAGAAGCTGAGAGGCATAGGTTTCATCCGGGAAGTCCAGTATCCCCGATGGCTCGCCAACGTGGTTATGGTCCCAAAGAAGGGAACCGACCGGTGGCGCATGTGCGTTGATTTCACCAACCTAAACCGGACGTGCCCTAAAGACAGTTTCCCGCTCCCCCGAATAGACCAGCTTATAGACTCCACGTCCGGTTTTAAACTACTCAGCTTCATGGATGCCTACGCCGGATACAATCAGATAAGAATGAGCCCGGACGACGAAGAGCATACCTCATTCACAACTGACCGAGGCACCTACTGTTACAAGAGGATGTCGTACAGTCTAAAGAACGCCGGGGCCACATACTAACGGATGGTGAATCGCATGTTAGAGCAGGAGATGGGTAAAACGGTGGAAGTGTACGTAGATGACATGCTGGTCAAGAGCTTGACCGCAGGGGCACACGTCCGAGACTTGGCAGTAGTCGTCGGTAAGATGCTCAAGTTTGGGATGCGCCTGAACCCGAAGAAGTGCATTTTTGGGATCTCAGAGGGTTTGTTCCTAGGCCATATTATCAGCCAGCGGGGTATAAAAGCTAACCCGCTGAAGGTCCAGGCAATCCTAGACATGGAAACACCAGGGGAAAGAAACCAGGTCCAGATGCTGACCGGCCGACTAGCCGCCCTGGCCAGATTTATCTCCCGCCTGACCAATAAGTGCGCCCCATTCTTTAAACTGCTCAAGGCACATCAGTCCAAGAAAATTCACTGGGCGGCGGAGCACGAAGCGGCATTCCAGGCCATCAAGACATACCTGTCTGCAGTGCCTCTCCTATCCAAACCAGTGTCGGGCGAGATGCTATACCTCTACATAGCCGCATCAAGAACGGCCATCTCCGCGGCTCTCGTCAGGAAGGAAGGCACGCTCGATCTCCCGGTATACTATGCAGGGAAGGGACTTACCGGAGCCGAAAGCCGGTACCCTGACATAGAAAGACTGGCTCTGGCTCTGGCTCTGATCGTCAGCTCCAGAAAGCTCCGGCACTATTTTCAGGCTCATTCCATCACCCTATATACTAATCACCCTCTGCGGCAGATCCTGCAACGACCGGATACTAGCGGCAGGCTCGTACGGTGGGCAGTTGAATTGGGAGAGTTCGACATCACTTACGCCCCGCGAACGGCTATCAAGGGTCAGGCCGCTGCGGATTTCATATGCGAACTCACCCCGATGGCTGTAGAAGCGCACTCCGGCCGGTCCGTGGGCACCGAAGCAGTTCAGGCCATAAAGATTGAACCAGGCCTCCCCAGCGGTTGGAAACTTTATGTGGACGGCTCCGTAACGGGTAAGCGGAGCGGAGCCGGCGTCATGCTAACCTCGCCCGATGGACAGTCGTACGAGTATGCCCTGCGGTTCCTCTTCAATACTTCCAACAACGCCGCTGAGTATGAGGTCCTCATAGCCGGCTTGCAGCTAGCCAAGGAAATGGGGATACCATCCTTGGAAATATACAGCGACTCGAGCCTGGTGGTGAACCAGATAAACGGGCTGTTCGAAGTCAAGGAACCCCAGTTAGCTTCCTACCAAGCTTTGGCCAAAGCCCTAATCGAGCCATTCTAGGGCGCCACGATTCAGCATATACCCCGGGAGGCAAATAGGCATGCAGACGCCCTAGCCAGGTTGGCAACCGAAAACTACCCACTAGAGTACCGAAGAGCTAAAATCGAAACCCTCCAGAAACCGAGCATAAGCAAGACCATCTCCGAGATATTTGCGGTAGAGGAGGCACCACCAAGCTGGATGGATCCGATAGTTAGATATTTGGCTGACAAAACCAGCCCCCAGGATATAGTAGAGGCTAGGAGGCTACACCTCCGGTGTGCCAGGTACAGCCTCCTCGGCAGCAAGTTGTACCGAAGAGGGCACAACTTCCCCCAGCTAAAGTGTGTGACTAAGGAGGCGGGAGAAGCCATCATGCGAGAAATCCACGAAGGAGTATGCGGTAATCACTCTGGCGCCCGGTCCCTGTCTCACAAGTCTCTACGGGCGGGATACTTTTGGCCAGACATGGCAGCAACGCAGAGAAGAATATCAGGCGGCTGCCACAAGTGCCAATGTACGCCTCTACACCCCATGCCCCGGCAATCGCGTTGTCAATTCTGTTAGCGCCATGGCCGTTCGCACAGTGGGTGCTAGACATCATCGACCCTTTCCCAATTGCCGTGGGACAATACAAATACGCCATTGTAGCCGTTGACTATCAGACTAAGTAGGTCGAGGCGGAACCCTTGGTAAAAATCACCGAGGAGCGGGTAAGAAAATTCCTATGGAAGAACATCTACTGCAGGTTCGGGGTGCGTCAGACTATAGTCACGGATAATGGGATACTGTTCAACAATGTTGATCTTATCCAGTACACGGCCTCCATGGGGACCCGGATGTTGTTCGCCTCAGTGGCGCACCCGCAGACCAACGGCCAGGTGGAAGCGGTCAACAAGAATATCAAAGGTCTCCTCAAGAAGAAGCTGGATGACAAAAAGGGATATTGGGCTGAGGAACTCCCCCCGGTTCTATGGGCCATCCGGACGACAGCAGCCGAGGCGACAGGGGAGACCCCGTTCTGCATGGCATTCGGGAGCGAAGCGGTGCTCCCCGTAGAGACCAACATGCCCAGTGGTAGGGTCGAGAATTACGACGCCGAAACAAACGCCGAGGGCATACGGCTCAACCTGGATCTCATAGAGGAGCGGCGCGACCAAGCGCATATGCGAAACCAAACATACAAGCAACGAGTCGCTCGATACTATGACAGAAAGGTCCGGGAAAGGAAATTACAAGTGGGGGACTGGGTCATGAAGAAAGTTCAGAAAAAACCACTGGCCCTGGAGCTAACTTGGGAAGGGCCCTACCAAATCACCGCAGCCACGGGTCCGGCAACATTCCACATCATAGACGTCGAAGGCATCTACTCCACCCGCCCATGGAATATCCAGCACCTGCGGTTCTACCCTAAATGAGATCAGTCTTGGAGGGACAGTAATGTATTTGGTACCAACGTTGCAATACACAGTCACTGCCTCCAGAATGAGCTACAGCTTGTTACAAGGTATATACATCTGCCGGGTATATATGTAAAACAAAAAAAAAACCGCTAATCAGCGCCGCCGGAGCCTCCAATCCTTGACCCGCCAGCCTTGAGAGACCGCTCTTGCTCCAGCTTCACGGCAAAGGCTACCTCAGCCTCCATCCGCTCAGCATCAAGCCACCCTTTCTCCCTCCACTCCAGATAGACATCATTTATACCCTTCGCACGGGCGGCCTCTAGCATCTCTTCAAGCTCCACCGACTCCCGGAAATCGTCGATAGCTTTATCAGCTGCTTCGGCAAGTCGGGATTCTACGAGTTTCTCCCCTCCTTTGAAGGCAGCTGTTATTTGGGCCTGCAGCTCCAAAACCTTCGCCTCCAACTCCGTATTCCTCTCTTCCCGAGTGGCCGCCAGCCGATCGGCCTCCTCTCTCTCCCGCGCGAGCTCAGCTGCCAGCCGACCGGCCTCCTCCCTCTCCTGCGCAAGCTTAGCCTCCGCCAATGACAGCTGCATGGTGAGGTCCTCCACTTGCTTCTCCAGAGCCGGAGTCTCCTCACTAGGCTCAGTGGCGTAAAGGCTATGAACCAGCTGGTACAAATACACAAAAGAAGAACATTAGCTCGTGCCACAAAAGGGGAGAGGCAGCACAAAAGAATCTCAATTCCACACAGGTACGCAACCAGGCTTACCCGAAGACCCAACTCCACATCCTTCTTCCTACTCTCGCCCGGCCGCACAGCCCCCGGGGCCTCCCAATCAAGCCCCAAGGCCTCAATGGTAGATGCCACAAACCTACCAAAACCACTACCACCAGAACCGCGATCGGCTTCTGGCTCCCGACTCCTTTGGCTACGGGTTCCCTCTGCCAGAACCAGTGCTGACCCCCCACCAGCCGAGCTCGACGCCCCGGCATCAAACGTCCTCGCCCTCTTCGCCGGAGCTTCGCCAAGACCACTTCTGCGGTACCCAGTCATCTCCGCTGCCTCTCTCTCCCGCGGGGCCCGTATCCCCACCGGCCGCACTAGAGGTTCCGGACCTTGTGAGCCCACCGATCTCACTTCCCAAATAACAAGTGGGGCGTTATCCTCACCCCCCCCCCCCCCCCCCCGGCCGCCTACCGTAGTGGGAGTCCGGAAACACGAGCGGAACAGGGGTATTGTGCACCGTGCTCTCTAGAGTGACCGGATCTACAATGGTTTTCGAGGCCATCTCCCCCATCTCCATCAACCTCTGGACCACAAGCTCGTCATCCGGCTCGACGGTCTCCTTGCTCCGGACAGCGAGCAGGGGGGCATTAGCTGCAAACCAATAAACCGAGCGGTCAGAATAACAGTGCAAGGTACCTTAATAGGTTTCTTCCCCATCTCGCATATCTCCAGCACATTCCACCGGATGAAATTGTAGGAGCTCCGACCCAGATTGTCCTTGTTGACAGTAGCCGCAGAGAGGCTACAGCAGGCCCACAGACCCGCAGCAAGTGCACCAGGGCCCGGCCCAAGGGTCGGGACCGGATCACCAGCACCCGGCCTCGGGGCCTAGCACTCTATCCTGCCCCCAGGGACCCTGGGGCCGGGGGCGCCAGCCTGCCAAAGAGGGCGCCAGAAGGTACAAACAGAAGGGAGCCAGTCCCACATCGAAGGGTGAGGCCAGCCCTCACCCCCAACCACCTATATAAGGGCCCCAACTACCCTCTTTAATAGGTAACTTATCTCTCTCCCTGCTTACATACGTGTCTTGGTTATATATATTCCAACTATACTAACTTAGGCATCGGAGAGGAGAAGACCGGCCCGCCCGGTATTCCCCTTAGTGAGCAGGATTGCAGGAGATCGAGTTGGATTCACCGAGTATCTACTAGACCCCCGGGTTTAGGTAGAAACAATTGGCGCCGTCTGTGGGATGCTTGAACGAAAAGCCGTGTAAGCAACACCGTTGGGAAAGAGCTCGGAAACGAGTCAAGAGAAAGGTACCGCCGAGGAGGGACGCCTTGCAGTAGTGCAGACGCTCACCTCCACCCCAGCCGTCACGCGGGAGCCGCGCGGCGACCGGGGCAACGGTTAGAAAGTAGGGAGCTGTGGGGGACCATCCGGCGTGCCGGATCCCCACCGCGACAGCTCGCGCGGGAAAGGCCCGGCAGAGGAGGAAGACAGTCCAGAGCGACGGGGCTTCTCCTTGACGTTCTCAGATGATTCAAGCGATCGATCTGAGAGCCTGGACCGGTACCCTACGTACAGCCCCGGCCATAGCAGTATGGCGGGAGAACTACGGGCAATGGCCGCGGAGGTCAGTCGTCTAAGAGAGGAGAGCGACAGGGACAGAGCTAAGTCCAACGCTCTGTACGAGGTAATGGAAGCAGTAAATACTGCCCTGGTAGCCGCCCTGGAAAGGGGACAGCAGCGCAGTGACGCCATGGCCGAGGCACAGGCGACACTCCCGCCGATCCAACCTCAACACACCGAAGCAGGGCAATCTTCGGGCGGTCGGCCCGGTGACCCCGCACGAAAGAAGTCGCCAGCAGGCGCGGACCCGCCAAAGAGCGCGACAACCTCCCGCCGACCCGGCGCTTCGTCAGTAGATGAAGCTGAGACTCCGACCGCACGAGCGCTGCAGATGCTAGCCAACACCGTGTTTGACTTAAAGGCCCAAATGGAGGCCAACGAGAGAAGAGCCGCGCGGCCGATGGAGGGCGCCCGGTTTAATGAGTGGATGGGTCCTTTCTCGCACCGGGTCATAGAGTCAGGAAGATCTGGCAACCAGAAGTCCCTCAAGCTCACCTACTCAGGGTCTGGTTGCCCGTACCAGCATCTGGATAGCTTCCGGTCCCAAACCTGCACCAAGGGATACTCCGATGCAGTCTGCTGCAACATCTTCCAGGAAACTCTGTCTGGAGAAGCGCTCAGCTGGTTATACGAGCTTCCAGCAAACTCGATCGAGGCGTTCGAGCAGTTAGCCGACCGGTTCGTAGGCCGCTTCATCCTCCGAGTTGAGGGAGCCCGGACGTCGACCATCCTCTTCAATTGCAGACAAGCCCCCGGAGAGGAGCTGAGAACCTTCGTCAACCGCTGGCAGACGGCCACGGCCGGAGTTCGGAACCTGGACAAAGGCATCGCCGAAATGGCGTTTAAGCAGGGGCTCCGAGCGGGCAAGTTTTCCTACGCCGTCCGGGTAGAACTCCCGCAGGGGTACGACGAGTTGATGGCTATGGCCATCCGGCATGCTCAGGCCGATCATGAGACCTATGGGCATCACCTGCTGAAGAGGAAGCGGGATGAGCAGCAGGAAGACCATCCCCGGGAAGAGAACCCTCTGCTCGGCCAGGAAGCCAAGCCCAGTCAGCGGACCGAGAACCGCACCGCTCGACCCAGCCGGAACGCCAACAGCAGAAACTGGCCACAGCAGAGGTCCTATTTTGATAAACCCCAGAACGAGCACAAGCCGGTACCGTACCGCCAAGAGCGCCCCCTGGCAATCATGCCAGCACCACCACCGGCCGGTCAAGAAGTCTTCACCGCTCTCACCACTTCCTACGAGGATATCCTACTTGAGAACGGGAGCGTCATTCCCCCGCCGCCCAAGAGAAAGTACCCGAAGGGGAAACTTACAACGGCGCAGACGGGCAAGTACTGCTCTTATCATGATGAGGCGACTCATCGAACGAATCAGTGCTGCGCTCTTAAGACGGCGGTGCAGATTTTGATTGATAACGGCCAGCTCCAGCGGTACGTGGGGGAAAGAAGAACAGACCCCGACCGGGAACGTGACCAGGCCTGGTAAACCCGCTACCCCGAGCGGTTAGTTTGGCATAGTTCACGGTTCTACCGTTGTAAGAACATATATATATGCAAACTACTTTTGAGAAAATTTCACCGGCTCTGCCAGTTCCAGTATATTCATATTCAAGCAAGTATACAAGTAGTAACCGATCCGGAAAGATTACAAGGAAAATGGCAAGAAAAATCCTAAGGAGCCACGACTCCGCCTTCAGCAGGCAATCCGCCAGCCTCTCCTGCGGTACCCTCGTCGTCGACCTCAGTTCCGGTGTTGACCCTGGCTCGGGGAGACTCGGCACCGTTGGTAAAAGAATCCAAGTCCGAGCGAATCGCTTCATCCGGCTGCCTCTCCACCGCCTCCTGATGGATGTCCGACTGCTCATGGATATCTCCTTCAGCAGCAGTCGACATTAGGGAAGTGTCTAACCATCCCTTCTCCGCCCATTCCGTGTACGCATCCGAGATGCCCTCTTCCCTGGCCTTTATCAGAAACTCCAGGAACTGATTGCTCTCGCGGTATTTGAGAACGACCCGCTCGTAGAGTTCCGGGTCATCTTCCCCGGTCGGAGCGGCAGAGGCGGCGCGCAGAGCGGCAGCTCCCACTTGGAGCTCGTCCACCTTGGCCTCCAGTTCGGCCCTCTCCTTCTCCAGGCCCCGGTTCTGCTCCTCCAGCTTCTTGGCCCTCTCCTCCGATCTGGCCTTCTCCCGGTCTGAGCGAGACTTCTCCACCTCCAGGCGCTGTCGGATCTCCGATAAAGCAGTTATCTGTCTCTTCAGCTCCGACAGCTCCTCGCTCGCATCTGGTTCGTACAAACTGTACAGCAGCTGCGCAGCAACAAAGGCAGTTAGTCAAGCAGCAAAAGAAAACAAGCTACAAGCAGTGTAGTGATACCGTGCGGTACTTACCCGAAGGACGGATTCCTTGCATTTTGGGCGATTCCCGCCCGCCAGGGCTCCAGCTACCCCGGGTCTGTCCAGCCCAAGACCGGCCAAGTCCGCCGCCACTTGCCGGGCGATTGCCCTATCCGGGCTTCCCCTCAGTACCTCCGCAGGCGCGGGACTACTCTGCCAGGCAGCAGCAGCAACCTTCTCCCCGGCAGCGTTAGTTTGCGCACCGCTGGTTATCCTGAACCGTTTGGCCAGGTTCTCCCGTGCCGACCCCCCGGTAAGCGTCACCAGCGCGGCGGAAGGAACGTCCCCGCCTTTCCGTTTCTCTCCCCGGCCTTCCGGAGAAGAAGATTGTGCGCTTACCCGCGCGGAACGAGCCACGTGCGGCACAGACACCGGCCGGTTGGGGATCCTGTTCATCCCACCAGGAATCCTCACTGCCCCCCCCCCCCCCCCCCCCCCCCGGTACTCTTGCCCTTTCCAGGCGCCAGAAGGCCTGCAGCATGATGGGTCTTCACCCGCTTCAGGACATAGGCGTCGTCATCAACGTCCATGGCCCTCGGCTCCGCATGGGTCGTGAGCCGGCCGGACTCCTCTTCCACCGACGTCCGCGAGACGATCTCGCCTTTCTCCTTCAGCTTGTTCAGGAGGTCTTCCCCGTCCATCGAGAGAGTGGTTTCGGGCTTGATAGTCGCCCGGGAAGACGCACCTGCAAGGAAAGCAAACAGTTAGTATTTTGCAAAAACTAGCACAAAGTATCACCGCTCAAGGGCTTCCTACGCACCGGGACCCCGCCCGAGTTGGCAGTACTCTAGCACTTCTCGTCGGATGAAGTTGAAAGAACTCCGTTCCAGATCGTCCCAACATCCGATTATGGTCGAGACCCTCTCATGCTCCAGATCGGATAGCTCGTACGACTGGTCGCCCAGGGGTTGGAAGGCGCCAGGAACCCGGTACATTTTGCTCCTCACCTGCCACCTCCCGCCCACCATCACCACCTTCTTCCTCTAGCTGTTGTCTACCCATGAAGGCATATTGGTGATGATCGGTGGAGGTTTCCGGGCGTTAAAGGACAGGCAACCCCGGGACCCCTGCTTCCTTGAGTAGGACAACCTATACAAGGACCGGAATTCGTTTACCGTTGGCATACTCATTCCAGACAAATCGTATAGGCAGCCGAGGCTCAGTAATCGCCTCCACTGGAGCCCAGGAAGCTGCGCGGGCGACACTTGTAGCGCACTGAGCATGTACTGCACGAAATTTGGCAGCGGGAGCGAGAGTCCATGCCGGAACTGATCCTGGTGCGCGGCAACCCACCCTGCTTCCGGGTTGCAGGCCGACTCACCAGGATTCAGGGGCCGCAGCAGAACGTCATCCGGGATACCCCATGTTTCCCGGAGCGCTGCAATCTCTCCAGGAGTCATGCTACCCTCAGGCTCATCGCACACCACAGCACCCTTCCCTCTGCCAATGGTGTAGCTCACGGCCGGAGCATCTGCAAGGCGCACCCCGTGCGGTATTTCAGTATCCGAGGATTCAGCCCCGGAAGACGAAGACGAGGACGGAGTCGAAACCCTGCTCCCGGAGCAGTCAGCGACTTCGGACACCGGAGATTCCGAACCGAGCCAGTCCTCCAGTCTCTCCTCATCTTCTCGATAGGACCCCTGGCAGCCGATTCGGAAGCCCGGTCAGAACCTGAAGATGACATCTTAACCTAGGGGAAGAAACAAAACCCTAGCGCTTGTCAGCAACAGGCTACAACAGCGCCTTCTACGGCCTCTCCCCAAGTTCGCCACAGAGCAGTTCCGTCAGCGACAGAGATCCCTCCCCCCCCCCCCCCCCCCCCCCCCCCCGCCACAAAACAACAAAACCAACACAAGAACAACACCGGGGCAAAGAAATCAAAAAACTTACCGATTAGTATGCTCAACCGAGGACAATCCGCCCTGTGAAAGCAGCGAGCAATGGTAGGAAGAGAGTAGGGAGCACTCAAGAAAACGGATCTCGTGGGGCAAAAGGGCTCAGAGTGGTCGCCAGATTCCTCTCTTTCTCTTAGTTTCTCCAAAGCAAGAAGCAACAGCAGAAAGAAGAGCAGAGGAGGCCTTTTTATAGAGGGAACCGATGCCCTAGGCAATGGAAATCCCGCCAAACACGCAAACAGGGCAACTCAAACACCTGTGAATCCAGGCCCTTCATCTCAAGACCGCCCCCCGCTGGCACGTGTCCCAGCATTGGTAAACTGCCCATGCCATCATAACTGACGGGACTGATGGACTCCCTCCTTAAATGCATGTCAGCCACTTGTCCCACACGCTGGCGACAAGAAGGTAGGAGCGGGAACCAAGGAGTCAGGCCCTCCCACTTCCCCAAATTCCACGGTTGCACGCCACCTTTGCTGCAAGATTAACCGGTCATGATTTCTCAACCGGCTTGAAGACCTCTCACCAGTTGTGATTTTCCAACCGCTTGGAGAGCACCCATCCGGGTACGAGCCATCCGCCCGGCACCATGGCAGTTCTCGGTTATGATCATTCAACCGACTGCATGGCTTCTTCGCTGCATATCTCGAAGACCTCTCACCGGTTATGATCATCCAACCGCTTGGAGAGCACACATCCGGGTATGAGCAATAGGGGACCCGTCTTGATATGGCAGGACGCCCGGTCGAGGTCCGCCTGGTCCGTAGCAGTTCGCGGTTATGATCATTCAACCGACTGCATGGCTTCTTCGCTGCATATCTCGAAGACCTCTCACCGGTTATGATTTTCCAACCGCTTCGAGAGCATCTATCTGGGTATGAATCCTCCTGGCATCATCTTCGTTGCATATCACTAGGGGACTCGTCTCGATATGACATGTCGCCCGGTCGAGTTCCGCCCGGTCCGTAGCAGTTCGTGGTTAGGTATCATTCAACCGGCTGCACACCACCCTGCTGGAGACCTCGTCTCGATATGGCAGAACACCCGGTCGAGGTCCATCCAGTTGCATCTCTCTTGGGGGACTCGTCTCGATATGGCAGAACGCCCGGTCAAGATCCGCCCACCGGTTACGACGCATCCAGCCGGCTCGAGAGCATATTCCGGGAGTAGGATCCACCTGGCCCTGTGGCATTTCACTGGGGGACTCGTCTCGATATGGCAGGACGCCCAGTCGAGTTCCGCCCAGTACCATGGCTGACCCCGGTCATGAGAACATTCGACCGGCTTGGGCTTTATACACCCGGGTGAGTTTACATCTAACCCATGTACACTTGTCCAGCAGGATAAAAATCCTGCATCGCACCAGCTGCGGCAAACGGGGGCTGCACGGCGAGCCTTGTCACCTCAACGCCACCCCCCTACCGGGAACATAATTCACCCGGCCCCATGGCATTTCACTGGGGGACTCGTCTCGATATGGCAGGACGCCCAGTCGAGTTCCGCCCGGTCCCATGGCTGACCCCGGTCGAGACCATTCGACCGGCGGGTTTTATACACCCGGGCGAGTTTGCATCTAACCCATGCACGCTTGTCCAGCAGGATAAAAACTCTGCATCGCATTGAAAGGCGATCAACATAGGGCTACACGGCGAGCCTTGTCACCTCAATGCCACCCCCCTTACCTCAACACTTATTCAACACAAGCTGAGAAGAACTAGCAAGTGTTCACCGGTGCTTCAAACAGCCCGCAACACCGGGGTAATCTCCCTGCAGCCTAGCAATGGGGAACTCGTCTCGATATGGCAGAACGCCCGGTCGAGGTCCAGTACTGAAGTTCACCTGGGACCCGTCTCGATATGGCAGAATGCCCGGTCGAGGTCCCAGGAACTTCACCCCGTCCGCTTTGGCAGATCGCCCGGTAGAGGCTCAGTGAACTCCGTTTCGGCAGATCGCCCGGTAGAGGCTCAGTGAACTCTGCTCCGTTTCGATTTGGCAGATCGCCCAGTTGTGACCCAGTGAAGCTCCGCCTCGTACCGATAGGGCAGAGTGCCCGGCCGAAATTCCGTGCATATTTCTTGCATGGCGGATTTCAACGCCTCATTATCACCCCATGGACAAATCTCTTGCATGGCGGATTTCAACGCCTCATTATCATTCCATGCACACATCTATTGCATGGCATCATGGCATCATCTCATACACTCTCCGGGTTACACCCGGCTCCATGCTCATAGCACCACAACACTTAAGCATATTACTGCTTATATTACAAACGTGCTTATAAACTATTGCTTCCCATCAGTAACAGGTACTCACCTCGGTCACGCCCAATCTTTAACGCGGACTTGGGGGACTGGGCACCGGTAGGTTGGTAACCCTGCGGGCCTGCGGGACAAGAGCAAGACAGATTTAAGTCCCCATTCAAGATTGTACTTGACCGGGAACTTGGGGGACTTGTTGACAGTAGCCGCAGAGAGGCTACAGCAGGCCCACAGACCCGCAGCAAGTGCACCAGGGCCCGACCCAAGGGTCGGGACCGGATCACCAGCACCCGGCCTCGGGGCCTAGCACTCTATCCTGCCTCCAGGGACCCTGGGGCCGGGGGCGCCAGCCTGCCAAAGAGGGCGCCAGAAGGTACAAACAGAAGGGAGCCAGTCCCACATCGAAGGGTGAGGCCAGCCCTCACCCCCAACCACCTATATAAGGGCCCCAACTACCCTCTTTAATAGGTAACTTATCTCTCTCCCTGCTTACATACGTGCCTTGGTTATATATATTCCAACTATACTAACTTAGGCATTGGAGAGGAGAAGACCGGCCCGCCCGGTAATCCCCTTAGTGAGCAGGATTGCAGGAGATCGAGTTGGATTCACCGAGTATCTACTAGACCCCCGGGTTTAGGCAGAAACAGTCCTAGCAAACAAAAAGTCGGGCCAACCGTTGCCTCTCCAAGTCGACCAACCGGTACGACTGATCCCCGATAGCTTGATAAGCCCCGGGCACCCGAAAGCCCCTCCAGCTACGCTGCCACCTGCCCCCGGCCATCACAACCGACCTCCTCCATACATTCGAAACGGACGACGGCAGGTGAGTGACGGCAGACTCGAAGTCCCGCACGGCAAAATTAACACAACCACAGGCCTGGGCCTTTTTGCAGTAAAGAATCTTGTACAACGCCCAGAACTCACTTATCGTGGGCCACTCCATGTTGCTCAGACTGAATAAACACCCGAGACCAAGCAACTGCCTCCACTGGTTGCTAGGAAGCTGGGCGGGGGAGATATTTATCAGGCTCAGCACATACTGGACAAACTTCGGCAGCGGCAGAGATAGCCCGTGCCGAAATTGATCATCAAAAACGGCAACCCAACCCTCCTCCGGATTGCAGGCCAGTTCCTCGGGATATAGACCCCGGAGCTTAACGGAGGAGTCGATATCCCACTTTGCCCGAAAATCTCTTATCTCGTTAGCAGTCATGCTTCTGGTCGGCTCGTCACAGAAAACTGCCCTGTCGCCATCCAATAGCTGGTACCTCACGGGCCCTCCCATCGACCCACGGCCGGCACCGACAGGATTCGCTGATCTCCCAGATGCCATAAAACCTAAGAACAGAATTTAGCTCTGTAGCAAGATAACAGTACAGACAGACGGCAAACGAAGAGCCAAGCTTCAGCAAAATACGGCAGGAGGAGAGGAGGAGGGGGGGGGGGGGGGGGGGGGGGGGTGGCGGCGGCGAAGCATCTTATAGGCGGCAAAACTACACCTTGTTGATACTTAGAGCAAGCATAAAAGAGAGGCAACCCCAGCCGCAGATTCCCTCCATCTCAAACCGCTCCCTGCTGGCACGTGTCCCAGTATCGATAAAGCTCCCATGCCATCATAACTGATGGGACTGATGGGCTCTCCCCTTCATTGCATGTCATCCACTTGTCCCACCTACAAGCGGCAGTTATGGGAGATAGGAGCGCAAGCCGAGGCGTCCACTCCCCCCACTTCCCCAAGAGTCAACCTCAAACCAAGGAGCAGCATCTCACCGGTTATGAAGTATCCAACCGGCTCCGCAGCATCTCACCGGTTATGAAGTATCCAACCGGCTCCGCAGCATCTCACTGGTTATGAAGTATCCAACCGGCCAATCCAACCGGTTCCATGGCACCTCACCGGTTTGGTAGCATTCAACCGGTTCCATGACATTCCACCGGTCATGTGACATTCAACCGGCTCCAAAGCATTCCTCCGGTTTAGTCATTTTCCTTCGCCTGCGGGCAGGAACGAGCCAGCAACAACTCAAGGCTTCCAAACACATGGGCTTTATAAACCCGGGCGAGTTTACATCTAACACATGTACTCTTGTCCAGCAGGATAAAAACCCTGCATCACACTGAACTGTGATACATTTGGGGATACATGGTGAGACTCGTTATCTCAATGCCACCCCACCGGGAAGATTGTTTCTCTAACACATAACAAGTCTCCCCGCAGGCTAACAAACCTGCACATTACCTCACGCTTATTCTAACACAAGCTGAGAAGAACTAGCAAGTGTTAACCGGTGCTTCAACATGACCGCAACACCGGGGTACCTATTGGCTTATTCCACGCACCAACATGTCTCCCCGCACTCTAGCAATCCTACCCCACGCTTATTCCAGCACAAGCTGGGCCGAACCACCGGGCTACTCGCCTTGGAAACTTGGGGGACTCGTTTCGATGGCAGAATGCCCGGACGAGATCCCATGCTCTCACTCGTTCCGATGGCAGAACGCCCGGACGAGATCCCATGCACTCTCCGACTCGTTCCGACATGGCAGAACGCCCGGACGAGATCCCATGCACTCCGACTCATTCCGATGGCAGAACGCCCGGACGAGATCCCATGCACACTCCGACTCGTTCCGATGGCAGAACGCCCGGACGAGATCCCATGCTCTCACTCGTTCCGATGGCAGAATGCCCGGACGAGATCCCATGCACTCTCCGACTCGTTCCGACATGGCAGAACGCCCGGACGAGATACATGCACTCTCCAACTCGTTCCGGCATGGTACTCACCACGCCTCCTCTGACCGAACGCCCGGTTACGCCCAATCTTCAATGCGGACTTAGGGGACTGGGCACCATTGGGTTGGTAACCCTGCGGGTCTGTGGGACAGGAGCAAGACATTAAGTCCCCATTCAAGATTGCACTTGACCGAGAACTTGGGGGACTTGTTGACAGTAGCCACAGAGGGGCTACAGCAGGCCCTCAGACCCGCAGCCAGTGCACCCGGGGCCGGCCTAGGGCCCGGAGCAGGATCACCAGCACCCGGACCCGAGGTCCAGCAGTCTACCTTGTGACCAGGGGACCGGGGACGCCAGCATGCCAAAGAGGTCACCAGAGCTGCCCTTTGGTGTGCAAACAGAAGGAAGCCAGTCCCACATCGAAGAGTGAGGCCAGACCTCACGCCCGGCCACCTATATAAGGGCCTCAGCTACCCTCATTAATAGGTAACTGATCTCTCCAACCGCTTATCATACGTGCTTAAGTTATCTATTCATCCCAACTGTACTAACTTAGGCATCGGAGAGGAGAAGACCGGCCCGCCCGGTATTCCCCTTAGTAAGCAGGTTTACAGGAGATCACGCTTGGATTCATCTGTCTCTACCAGGCCTACGGGTTTGTGCAGAAACAGTACCTAATAATCAAAAGTAATACCTTGTAGAGACCGTTTATAGCGCTTTTATTTTTCACAGTTTAGATGCACTCAGTAGCAAGATTAAAAGAGTTGTTTCTGCCTAAACCCGGGGGCCTGGTAGATACAGATGAATCCAACTTGATCTCCTGCAAACCTGCTCACTAAGGGGAATACCGGGCGGGCCGGTCTTCTCCTCTCCGATGCCTAAGTTAGTATAGTTGGAATATATATAACCAAGGCACGTATGTAAGCGGTGAGTGAGATAAATTACCTATTAAAGAGGGTAGTTGGGGCTCTTATATAGGTGGTTGGGGGTGAGGGCTGGCCTCACCCTTCGATGTGGGACTGGTTTCCTTCTGTTTGTACATTCTGGTGCCCTCTTTGGTAGGCAGGCGCCCCCGGCCCTAGGGTCCCTGGAGGCAGGATAGAGTGCTGGACCCCGAGGCCGGGTGCTGGTGATCCGGTCCCGGGCCATGGGCCGAGCCCTAGTGCGCTTGCTGCGGGTCTGTGGGCCTGTTGTAGCCTCTCTGCGGCTACTGTCAACAAGTCCCCCAAGTTCCCGGTCAAGTGCAATCTTGAATGGGGACTTAAATCTGTCTTGCTCTTGTCCTGCAGACCCGCAGGGTTACCGACCTATCGGTGCCCAGTCCCCCAAGTCCGCGTTAAAGATTGGGCGTGACCGAGGTGAGTACCTGTTACCGATGGGAAGCAATAGTTTATAAGTGCGTTTGTAATATAAGTAGTACTGTGCTCAGGTGTTGTGGTGCTATGAGCATGGAGTGGGGTGGAACCCGGAGAGTGTATGAGATGATGCCATAATGCCATGCAATAGATGTGTGCATGGAATGATAATAGGGCGTTGAAATCCGCCATGCAAGAGATGTGCATGGAATTCCGGCCGGGCACTCTGCCCTATCGGTACGAAGCGGAGCTTCACTGGGTCACAACTGGGCGATCTGCCAAATCGAAACGGAGCGGAGTTCACTGAGCCTCTACCGGGCGATTTGCCATATCGAGACGAGTCCCAGGTGAACTTAAGTACTGGACCTCGACCGGGCGTTCTGCCATATCGAGACGAGTCCAGGGGTATGGGACCTCGACCGGGCGTTCTGCCATATCGAGACGAGTCCCATATTGCTAGGTTGCGGGGAGATTACCCCGGTGTTGCGGGCTGTTTAAAGCACCGGTGAACACTTGCTAGTTCTTCTCAGCTTGTGTTGAATAAGCGTTGAGGTAAGGGGGGTGGCGTTGAGGTGACAAGGCTCGCCGTGCAGTCCCATGTTGATCGCGGTTCAATGCGATGCATGGTTTTTATCCTGCTGGACAAGAGTACATGGGTTAGATGTAAACTCACCCGGGAGTATAAAGCCCATGCCGGTCGAATGTTCTCATGACCGGGGTCAAGCCATGGTACCGGGCGGAACTCGACCGGGCGTCCTGCCATATCGAGACGGGTCCCCCAGTGAAATGACATGGGGCCGGGTGGATCCTGTTCCCGGTAGGGGGGGGGGGTGGCGTTGAGGTGACAAAGCTCGCCGTGCAGCCCCCGTTTGCCGCAGCTGGTGCGATACAGGGTTTTTATCCTGCTGGACAAGAGTACATGGGTTAGATGTAAACTCACCCGGGTGTATAAAGCCCATGCCGGTCGAATGTTCTCATGACCGGGGTCAAGCCATGGTACCGGGCGGAACTCGACCGGGCGTCCTGCCATATCGAGACTGGTCCCCCAGTGAAATGACATGGGGCCGGGTGGATCCTGTTCCCGGTAGGGGGGGGGGGTGGCGTTGAGGTGACAAGGCTCGCCGTGCAGCCCACGTTTGCCGCAGCTAGTGCGATACAGGGTTTTTATCCTGCTGGACAAGAGTACATGGGTTAGATGTAAACTCACCCGGGTGTATAAAGCCCATGCCGGTCGAATGTTCTCATGACCGGGGTCAAGCCATGGTACTTGGCGGAACTCGACCGGGCGTCCTGCCATATCGAGACGGGTCCCCCAGTGAAATGCCATGGGGCCGGGTGGATCCTGTTCCCGGAATATGCTCGAGCCGGTTGGATGCGTCGTAACCGGTAGACGGATCTCGACCGGGCGTTCTGCCATATCGAGACGAGTCCCCCAAGTGAGATGTAGCTGGGTGGACCTCGACCGGGCGACATGCCATATCGAGACGAGGTCTCCAGTAGGATGGCGTGCAGCCAGTTGAATGATACCTAACCGTGAACTGCTACGGACCGGGCGGATCTCGACCGGGCGACATGCCATATCGAGACGAGTCCCCCAGTGATATGCAACGAAGATGGTGCTAGAAGGAGGGCTCATACCCGGATAGATGCTCTCGAAGCGGTTGAAAAATCACAACCGGTGAGAGGTCTTCAGGATATACAATGAAGAAGCCATGCAGCCGGTTGAATGATCATAACCGTAAACTGCCATGGTGCCGGGCGGATGGCTCGTACCCGGATGGATGCTCTCGAAGCGGTTGGATGATCACCACCGGTGAGAGGTCTTCGAGATATACAGCGACGAAGCCATGCAGCCGGTTGAATGATCATAACCGCGAACTGCCATGGTGCCGGGCGGACCTCGACCGGACGTCCTGCCATATCGAGACGGGTCCCATATTGCTCATACGATAGATGCTCTCGAAACGGTTGGATGATCACCACCGGTGAGAGGTCTTCGAGATATGCAGCGAAGATGGCGTGCAACCGTGGAACCTGGGGAAGTGTGGGAGGGCCTGACTCCTCGGTTCCCGCTCCTACCTTCCTGTCGCGAGCGTGTGGGACAAGTGGCTGACATGCATTTAAGGAGGAAGTCCATCAGTCCCGTCAGTTATGATGGCATGGGCAGTTTACCAATGCTGGGACACGTGCCAGCGGGGGCGGTTTTGAGATGAAGGGCCTGGATTCGCAGGCGTTTGAGTTGCTCTGATTACTTGTTTTTGGAGGGATTTCAATTGCCTAGGGCACCGGTCCCCTCTATAAAAAGGCCTCTTCTGCTCTTCTTTCTGCTTTTACTTCTTGCTTTGGAGAAACTAAGAGAAAGAGAGAAATCCGGCGAAAACTCTGAGCCCTTTGCCCCACGAGATCCGTTTTCTCGAGCGCTCCCTAATCTCTTCCTACCATTGCTCGCTGCTTTCGCAGGGCGGACTGTCCTCGGTTAAGCATATTAATTGGTAAGTTTGTTGATTTCTTTGCCCCGGTGTTGTTCTTGTTTTGGTTTTGTTGTTTTGCGGTGGGGGGGAGGGATCTCTGTCGCTGACTGAACTGCTCTACGGCAAACTTGGGGAGAGGCCGTAGAAGGCGCTGTTGTAGCCCGTTGCTGACGAGCGCTAGGGTTTTGTTTTTTTCCCCTAGGTTAAGATGTCTTCCTCAAGTTCTGACCGGGCTTCCGAATCGGCTGCCAGGGGTCCCCTCGTGGATGATGCGGAGAGGCTGGAGGACTGGCTCAGTTCGGAATCCCCGGAGACCGAAGTCGCTGACTGCTCCGGGAGCAGGGCTTCGTCTCCGTCTTTGTCTTCGTCTTCCGGGGCTGAATCCTCGGAGACTAAAATACCGCACGGGGTGCGCCTTGCGGATGATCCGGCCGTGAGCTACACCATTGGCAGAGGGAAGGATGCTGTGGTGTGTGATGAACCGGAGGGTAGCATGACCCCTGGAGAGATTGCAGCGTTCCGGGAAACGTGGGGTATCCCGGATGAGGTTCTGCTGCGGCCCCTGAATCCTGGAGAGTCAGCCTGTAACCCGGAGGCAGGCTGGGTTGCCGTGCATCAGGACCAGCTCCGGCATGGACTCTCGCTCCCGCTGCCAAATTTCGTGCAGTATATGCTCAGTGCGCTGCAAGTGTCGCCCGCGCAGCTTCCTGGGCACCAGTGGAGGCGACTACTGAGCCTCAGCTGCCTGTACGAGTTTTCCGGGATGAATATACCAACGGTAAACGAGTTCCGGTCCTTGTATAGGCTGTCGTACTCAAGGAAGCAAGGGTCCCGGGGTTGCCTGTCCTTCAACGCCCGGAAACATCCACCGATCATTACCAATATGCCTACATGGGTAGACAACAGCTGGAGAAAGAAGGTGGTGATGGTGGGCGGGAGGTGGCAGGCGAGGAGTAAAATGTACCGGGTTCCTGGCGCCTTCCAACCCATTAGCGACCAGTCGTTCGAGCTATCCGATCTGGAGCATGAGAGGATCTCGACCATACTCGGATGTTGGGACGATCTGGAACGGAGTTCTTTCAACTTTATCCGGCGAGAAGTGCTGGAATACTGCCAACTCGGGCGGGGTCCCGGTGCGTAGGAAGCCCTTTAGCGGTGATACTTTGTGCTAGCCCTGGCAAAATGCTAACTGTTCGCTTTCCTTGCAGGTGCATCTTCCCGGGCGGTCATCAAGCCCGAAACCACTCTCTCAATGGACGGGGAAGACCTCCTTAACAAGCTGAAGGAGAAAGGCGAGACCATCTCGCGGACGTCGATGGACGACGAGTCCGGCCGGCTCACGACTCATCCGGAGCCGAGGGCCATGGATGTTGATGATGGCGCCTACGTCCTGAAGCGGGTGAAGACCCATCATGCTGCGGTCCTTGCGGTGCCTGGAAAGGGCAAGAGTACCGGGGGGCCAGTGAGGATTCCCGGTGGAGTGAACAGGATCCCCAACCGGCCGGTGTCTGTGCCGCACGTGGCTCGTGTCGCCCGGGTAAGCGCACGATCGTCTTCTCCGGAAGGCCGGGGAGAGAAACGGAAAGGCGGGGACATTCCTTCCTCCGCGCTGGTGACGCTTACCGGCGGGTCGGCACGGGAGAACCTGGCCAAACGGTTCAGGATAACCAGCGGCGCGCAAACTAACTCCGCTGGGGAGAGGGCTGCCACTGCCCGGCAGAGTAGTCCCGTGCCTGCAGAGGCACCGAGGGGAAGCCCAGATAGTGCACTCGTCCGGCAAGTGGCGGCGGACTTGGCCGGTCTTGGTCTGGACAGACCCGGGGTTGCTGGAGCCCTGGCAGGCGGGAATCACCCAAAATGCAAGGAATCCGTCCTCCGGGTAAGCACTAACTGGTGCCACTACACTGCTTGTAGCTTGTTTTCTTTTGCTGCTTGACTAACTGCCTTTGCTATTGTGCAGTTGCTGTACAGTCTGTACCAGCCGGACGCGAGTGAGGAGCTGTCAGAGCTGAAGAGACAGATAACTGCTTTATCGGAGGCCCGACAGTGCCTGGAGGTGGAGAAGTCCCGCTCGGATCGGGAGAAGGCCAGATCGGAAGAGAGGGCCAAGAAGCTGGAGGAGCAGAACCGGAGCCTAGAGAAGGAGAGGGCCGAACTGGAAGCCAAGGTGGACGAGCTCCAGGTGGGAGCTCCCGCTCTGCGTGCCGCCACTGCTGCTGCGACCGGGAAAGATGACCCGGAACTCTACGAGCGGGTCGTCCTCAAATACCGCGAGAGCGATCAGTTCCTGGAGTTTCTGGTGAAGGCCAGGGAAGAGGGCATCTCGGATGCGTACACGGAATGGGCGGGGAAGGGATGGTTAGACACTTCCCTGATGCCGATTGCTGCTGAAGGAGATATCCATGAGCAGTCGGACATCCATCAGGAGGCGGTGGAGGGGCAGCCGGAAGAAGCGATTCACTCGGACTTGGATTCTTTTACCAACGGTGCCGAGTCTCCCCTAGCCAGAGTCAACGCCGGAACTGAGGTCGACGACGAGGGTACCACAGGAGAGGCTGGCGGATTGCCTGCTGAAGGCGGAGTCGTGGCTCCTTAGGATTTTCCTTGCACTTCTCCTTGTAATCTTTCCGGAACGGTTACTGCTTGTATACTTGCTTGATTATGAATATACTTGAACTGGCAGAGCCGGTGAAATTTTCTCAAAAGTAGTTTGCATATATTTGTTTCTACAACGGTTTTACCGGAGATATGTCAAACTAACCGCTCGGAGTTAGCGAGTTTACCAGGCATGGTCACGTTCCCGGTCGGGGTCTGTTCTTCTTTTCCCTACGTACCGCTAGAGCTGGCCGTTATCGATCAAACCCTGCACCGCTGTCTTGAGAGCGCAGCACTGATTTGTTCGATGAGTAGCCTCATCATGATAAGAGCAGTACTTGCCCGTCTGTGCCATTGTAAGTTTCCCCTTCGGGTACTTTCTCTCAGGTACGCTCCCGTTCTCAAGTAAAATATCCTCGTAGGAAGTGGTGAGAGCGGTGAAGACTTCTTGACCGGCCGGTGGTGCTGGGATGATTGCCAAGGGGAGCTCTTGGCGGTACGGCGTCGGCTTATGCTCGCCCTGGGGTTTATCAGAATAGGGCCTGTGCTACCGCTGTGGCCAGTTTCTGTTGTTGGCGTTCCGGCTGGGTCGAGCAGTGCGGTTCTCGGTCCGCTGACTGGGCTTGGCCTCTTGGCTGGGCGGAGGGTTCTCTTCCCGGGGATGGTCTTCCTGCTACTCATCCCGCTTCCTCTTCAGCAGGTGGTGCCCATAGGTCTCATGATCGGCCTGGGCATGCCGGATGGCCATAGCCATCAACTCGTCATACCCCTGCGGGAGTTCTACCCGGACGGCGTAGGAAAACTTACCCGCTCGGAGCCCCTGCTTAAACGCCATCTCGGCGATGCCTTTGTCCAGGTTCCGAACTCCAACCGTAGCCGTCTGCCAGTAGTTGACGAAAGTTCTCAGCTCCTCTCCGGGGGCTTGTATGCAGTTGAAGAGGATGGTCGACGTCCGGGCTCCCTCAACTCGGAGAATGAAGCGGCCTACGAACCGATCGGCTAATTGCTCGAACACCTCGATCGAGTTCGCATGAAGCTCGTAGAACCAGCTGAGCGCTTCTCCAGACAAAGTCTCCTGGAAGATGTTGCAGCAGACTGCATCGGAGTATCCCTTGGCGCAGGTTTGGGACCGGAAACTGTCCAGGTGCTGATACGGGCAACCGGACCCTGAATAGGTGAGTTTGAGGGACTTCTGGTTGCCAGATCTCCCCGACTCTATGACCCGGTGTGAGAAAGGGCTCATGCGCTCATTAAACCGGGCACCCTCCATCGGCCGCGCGGCTCTTCTCTCGTTGGCCTCCATTTGGGCCTTTAAGTCCGACACGGTGTTGGCTAACATCTGCAGCGCCCGTGCGGTCGGAGTCTCAACTTCATCCACAGACGAAGCGCGGAGCTGACGGGAGGCTGAAGTGCTCTTCGGCGGGCCTGCGCCTGCGGGCGACTTTTCTCGCACGGGATCACCGGGCCGACCGCCCGAAGACTGCCCTGCCTCGGTGTGTTGAGGTTGGACCGGTAGGAGTTCCGCCTGCGCCTCGGCCATGGCGTCACTACGCTGCTGTCCCCTCTCCAGGGCGGCTACTAGGGCAACATTCACTGCTTCCATCTCTTCGTACCGGGCGTTGGACTTAGCTCTGTCCCTGTCGCTCTCCTCTCTTAGACGACTGACCTCTGCGGCCATTGCCCGTAGCTCTTCCGCCATACTGCTATGGCCGGGGCTGTACATAGGGTCCCGGTCCGGGCTCTCAGATCGATCGCTTGGATCATCTGAGAACGTCAAGGAGAAGCCCCGGCGCTCTGGACTGTCTTCCTCCTCTGCCTGGCCTTTCCCGCGCGAGCTGTCGCGGTGGGGCCCCGGCATGCCGGATGGTCCCCCACAGCTCCTTCCTTCCTGACTGTTGCCCCGGTCGCCGCACGGCTCCCCCGTGACGGCCGGGGTGGAGGTGAGCGTCTACACTAATGCAACACGCCCCTCCTCGGTGGTACCTCTCTCTTGACTCATTTCCGAATTCTCTTCCAACGGTGTTGCTTACACGGCTTTTCGTTCAAGCTTCCCACAGACGGCGCCAATTGTTTCTGCCTAAACCCGGGGGCCTGGTAGATACAGATGAATCCAACTTGATCTCCTGCAAACCTGCTCACTAAGGGGAATACCGGACGAGAAGCCCCGGTGTTCTGGACTGTCTTCATCCCTTGCCGGGTCTTTCCCGCGTGAGCTGTCGCGGTGGGGCCCCGGCATGCCGGATGGTCCCCCACAGCTCCCTCCTTCCTGACCGTTGTCCCGGTCGCCGCGCGGCTCCCGCGTGACGGCCGGGGTGGAGGTGAGCGTCTGCACTAATGCAACACGTCCCTCCTCGGTAGTACCTCTCTCTTGACTTATTTCCGAATTCTCTTCCAACAGTGTTGCTTACACGGCTTTTCGTTCAAGCTTCCCACAGACGGCGCCAATTGTTTCTGCCTAAACCCGGGGGCCTGGTAGATACAGATGAATCCAACTTGATCTCCTGCAAACCTGCTCACTAAGGGGAATACCGGGCGGGCCGGTCTTCTCCTCTCCGATGCCTAAGTTAGTATAGTTGGAATATATATAACCAAGGCACGTATGTAAGCGGTGAGTGAGATAAGTTACCTATTAAAGAGGGTAGTTGGGGCCCTTATATAGGTGTTTGGGGGTGAGGGCTGGCCTCACCCTTCGATGTGGGACTGGTTTCCTTCTGTTTGTACATTCTGGTGCCCTCTTTGGCAGGCAGGCGCCCCCGGCCCTAGGGTCCCTGGAGGCAGGATAGAGTGATGGACCCCGAGGACGGGTGCTGGTGATCCGGTCCCGGGCCTTGGGCCGGGCCCTGGTGCGCTTGCTGCGGTCTGTGGGCCTGTTGTAGCCTCTCTGCGGCTACTGTCAACAAGAGTAACAACCAATGTTATTAAGACTGACAATTGATCCAAAAACTAGATCTTGCTTTGAGAAATACATAATCCAACCAACTCTATACCAGAGTAAAGGCCCAAATTAAGTCAAGCCCAATTCTGGCATCAAACCCTAGCCCAAAAACTTTTTGCAGCAACATATCACCTATTACCTCATTTGACCAATTGAAACAGATCTTGTAGCCTCCATTATCTACCCATACAACCTCCCTTAACGCTAATTGAGATAAATCAAATCCAAACGTTCTACATAACCCACAACCATCATACCAAAGAAGAAAAAAAGAAAACAAAGGGAGGGCCCAGAGAGAAATCCCCCTTCCCTTGCTGACCTGCTAAAGAGAGAAAAAGAAGAAAAATCATCCCTTCCAGTGGGGAGTACTTTACCGTATTCGGTATTTTCGAAAGCCGCCGGCGCCGCTGCGAAGTTTGGTCATTTCCTACCTTAGCAGAGAGAGCAAGGGAGACAACGATAAATTTATGGAAAAAATTCACCCATGGTACCCAAACTTACATCGCTATACAAGAAAGGTACCCGAACTTGAAAAACGATCGCCATGGTACCCAAAGTTTTAAATCCTATTATAGAGGTACCTAGCGTGTTTTGACCGGCTGGCTTCCCGGTTTTTGATGACGTGGCAATTCGCATTTTGATTCCAAGTGGCAAATGTCCATTATAACCCCGAGTGATTCTCAATTACTATTCAATTGTTTTACTGTTTATCATTTTACTTTTACTATTTATCTTTTACTGTTACTTTTTACCATTTTACTTTTCACCATTTTACCTATCACTGTTCATCTTCTTCCTCACGCTGCCGGAACAGTGGCGCCGCCGCGCCGTCGCCGGCAGCTCCGCCACCACAGTGGCCAAAACCCTACTAATCGAATCCAAATTCCCCCAAAAGGATCACCCCCACCTCGGGAACTCATCCCCGACGCCAAACACAGCCCCAGCCGCCGCAAACGGCGGCCGGTACGGCGGCCCAGAAATTTCAAATTTCCAATTCCTCCAAAAATCGACCAATTCCACACCAAATTATACATAATCAACTCCTTACCACCTCCTAAACACGAATTTAACTTCAAAATTCATCAAAATCACACTTTCCAATTTCACCCCAAAAACCCTAGAAATTTGAATTTGAATTTCTACTTACCGAGGTGGATTCGGGCTAACTCCTTCCATGGAGTTGTCGAGCAGGATGAAGTTTCCCTTTTCCCCCCTTGAATTTGGCCGATCGGTGGCCGGAGGTGAAGATTTCGGGTCGACACAGTCGACCCCTCTCCCGAAAAACCTAGCCCAACGGCGGCGATTGGGACCACGCCGCCGCTACAGAAAGAAAGGGGAGGCCGAGCCGGTCCGAACGTGACCGGTGCGGCGGTCCAGTTCGGCCGGACGGCTGAGATAGCTGGAGGAGGGGAGAGCTCGGGTCGCCGATCGGGGAGAGAGAGAGGGGGAGGAGAGAGAGAGAGAGAGAGAAAAAAAATATCCCCCAAAAGGAAAGGAATATTCCCCTTTAATTAAGAATATTCCTTTTTCTAGAAATTTCCGCTCGTTTCTAGAATTTTCTCCCCTCCGATTTTTACGTCATAACTTTTTCCCGAAAATACCAATTTCAACTCACTACGTGTCCACAAACTCGTTTTACCGTTCCCCACCTCGTCGAGAATTAAAATTCTCGGTCAGGTTAATTTACCAAAAAGTCAACCCTTGACCTCTTTCAATCGTCAAAATAAAATTAAAACTTTAAAGGGTATTTTAAGGTATTTTAATTATGCTAATTGGCTTCTGCTTTCTGATTGCCTCCACAAATTGCTTTCAATTTTGACGATTGAAAGGGTATTTTAGTTTGTGGTACACCATAGTGCAGGTACCTCCATAATATGGTTGTGAGAGTTTAGGTACCTCCACTCGTAGTTTGTTAGGCGGAGATTACAGATTTGCCCCTCGGAATCAAAATGCGAACTGCCACGTCATCAAAAACCGGGAAGCCAGCCGGTCAAAACACGCTAGGTACCTCTATAATAGGATTTAAAACTTTGGGTACCATGGTGATCGTTTTTCAAGTTCGGGTACCTTTCTTGTATAGCAATGTAAGTTTAGGTACCATGGGTGAATTTTTTCCTAAATTTATCAATGTTTACTTTTTTCCGGTTTGTCTGTGTTTGACTATATTATGTAGTGTTGAATTAATATTGTCATTTAGTGTCTTCTTCCGCATATATCTTGCCATCTTCTTCTCAAGAAAAAACATAAAAAAATCTTGCCATCTTTATTTCCACTTTGCAGTTTCTAATGCACACCCCATTTCCAAACAATCGCTCCTTCAAAGCTTTTTCTTCGACAATGTCCTCCCATCTCAACAACTTCAGTCGCACATCTTTCTCATCAGGTCTGTGTCTTGCACTTTCTGGGTTTGTTTTTGTGTATTTTCCTTTTTTTCATGTGGGGATTATGCGTGATTTTCTCTAAGTGTCTTTGAAATGTGGATGTTTGAATAATTTTCAGTTGATAAAAATTGGAGAATGTTCTTTATCTATGGAAATATGTAAATTCATATGTTGGTTGGCCTCATATGAATGGAAAGGGTGCAACAGGATATAATAAACTCAGGAGATTTATATAGGAATTTGAGTATAAATTTACAAATGAGTTCCTATAAATACAAACTACAATAATAAGATCAGGAAGAAAGTTACAGCATATGTACGCAGAGGTTGTATACTTGTATGGTTGGTTCATTGAAATAGAACAGTGTATATATAAAATCAAGTAACGCCTTAGCTTTCGATATTCTTACCAAAATCAGTAAATGCTTGCTTGTGGAAAGAAGTATTTAGCCTTGGAAAAGTTAAGAACTATAGACGATAATCTTCTTTCTGTATGAGCTAGAGCAAGTATATTGTAGAATTGTCACAGCCGGGAATTTGGCCGTTTTGGTTGTCATGTTGGGTATTTCAGCAGTCACCACATCATGTAACCACAAAAAGATGGTGAGGGTTTGGAGAAAAGTTGTCTGTTCTTACTTCCTTTTATTTCATACCGTAAAACATTGATTTTTTCTGGGTAACCTGGATTGAGTTTCTGCTAACTAATATCTACAACAGGAAAAGATCTCTTGCCACAAGATGTAAATGCTGCTGGTTTGGTAAGATCATCCCCTTCTTTTTGAATTCCCACTTCCTATATATATATTACAAACGATATCAAAATGCTTCTTTAATGCAAGCAGAATTTTGAGGCAACCAAACAAAGAATAAAGAAGATGTTCAACAAGGTTGATCTCTCTGTTTCCTCATATGACACTGCTTGGGTGGCAATGGTTCCTTCCCCAAATTCTGCAAAGGAGCCTTTCTTCCCTGAATGCATAAACTGGTTACTGGATAATCAACTCCGGGATGGCTCATGGGGTTCTCCTAATATGCTTCCGTTGTTAACAAAAGATGCTCTCTCATCCACCTTGGCATGTATCCTTGCACTAAAGCAATGGAGTGTTGGTGAAGAACAAATTAACAGGGGTATATCTATTGACCTTGCATATTTATATATAATCATTTGCTGATGTTGTTTATATTAATAACCCTCTCTTGTTTTTGTAGGACTGCATTTTATTGAGTCAAACTTAGCTTCAGCTACTAATGAAGAGCAGCCATCTCCTATTGGGTTTGATATCATATTTCCTGCTATGATTGAATCTGCAATGAGTTTGAATATGAATCTTCCCCAGGGTGGATCAACCTTAAAGGCTTTATTTGAAAGGAGAGACTTTGAGCTTAAAAGGTCTTTGCTCCCTCTCTTGGGGTGTATCTATCTTTTGGTTAAACTTATATTTTTCATTTACCTGGTCGAACTTACTGACCTCAAATGTGCACGAGGGTTTTGATTTGTTCTTACAACTTTATAGTTTTAAAGTGAGTCAGTCGTAAATTTAGTAAATTTCATAAAATTTCTGACATCCATATAACTTAATGGTTTTAAAATATCTACATTAAAATATCAGTTGTTTAGACTTTTATTTATTTATATCTCTATACGAGTAAATTTTTTCTCCAATCAACAAAAATAAAAGAAAAAATTGTTTGTTGCCTGTCTTTGTGAACCCAGGATCAAGCGAGTCTGTGCCTTTGTAAAGAATTTTTGTAATAATTTCCTCTATTGAACGAAAAATATTAAGCTTTAAAGAGAAAATCTTTACAAAAATTCATTCGAAAGGTGTTTTGTTAATTCCTAAATATGTAATCAGTCTCTAGACTATGGGGTTTTCCATTTGCATTCTACATTGAAATCGGAGACGATGGCCATGAGATTCCAAAATAGTTGGTTCTTGTATATCAATCACTGAATTGTAGAAATCGATCTCTTAAGTTTTCTCATAGCTTTTGGCTTATAAAATAGTTGGAGTAATCGCAATTGTTCATGAATTGCAATATTAATCATATACAGTATGTATGAATGGCTAAAGCAGAAAACTTGACAGACTAGAGCGGATAAAGCCAATAATATATCTCCACGTGTCTTTTTCTCTGTCTCTCCCCCCATACAGCTGAATTCCCGCCTCTCTTCCCCGGCCATCAGAAAAATGCCACGTGTCCCTTAAAATTATTTTTGACCAAACAGCTAATACGGCCATCAGAATACAAAATTCATTCTTACTAGCTTTCCCTTCAGCTCTGTGACCAGGGCGTTTGGCTTGCCCACAAACTTGTATGTTCGTAGGCTGGTATGATGTTGGTGTGGTGAAGTATCTGAAACATTTTTTCTGATAGCTGTAAGATTTAAAAAAATAATAATAAATAAATAAAAAATTTCATTCTTGCTCTCGCCATCGTGAAATACAAATCCAAATCAATGGCCTGAACAAACTAATGATGATGATGATTATAATTACAAGAAGGGTTATATGGGTAAGAAGAAATCAAACAAGAAAGAAGAAGCATAAAAGGTTATGCCATCACTTTCCGGTCAAAAATCCAGGGATTTCTAAGTCTTTGTTTGGATAGAATTAGGGATTTTGCTTAGGCTTTGAGAAGGAAGAAGAGAGCTAGAGTAAGAGAAGGAAGAAGAGGAAACAAATTCCTTACGAGTGTTGCTATTGAGACCTCTCAATTTACTCATCTTACTTCTCATGCTCTTTACACCTCTTTTTGGCTTTTAAATTCACACATTTGCTTACTATACCTTCTCTTAAATATCCAAAATAGCCTTGAATATATTAGGTCATTTAAATTACAATAAATTGCTTATTTTACTTTTTATTCACTCATTAAACCTCTATTGTTTGAAATTTTTTTCACTTTTTTTCTTTTTGCAAGAAAACTTTCATAATCGATATGTTTTATTTCGTTCTCCGAATGTATACCTTAAGATTTTTTTAATAGTTATTTAATTTATTTTAAAATTAAAGAAAATTATTACACATTATCTTATTTAATTTATATATGAGTTCAACCTATATAGTATATATTTATATAAAGTTTATTTTATGTCACAAGCTAGTTTTTAAATATATAGAGCTAAACTGCAGAAAAATATATACAAATAGATAAGGAAATAAATGTGAATGTAATAAATTATAATTTAATGTGTATGTAGTTAAATCAGAAAATAAAAATTATTAAGAAAAATAATAATACTGCAATTTATTATTTTATAGAATTAGAAAGTTTAGAGAAAATAAATATAAATATAATATATTTTTGATAATTATTGTCTTTAATAGTCATTATATAATTAATAGAACATATATGTAATTGTTGTAGGAGAAACAATATAGATGTAAAGCGTTACTTTATTGATAGATAAGGAGGCCTTTATATAGGCATTACATCAAGTATCCCAAGTAATCAGGGATTCCCTATCTACTAAGGTAACTACTATTCTAGTCTAATTAGGTCAAGACACACAACGGAAGTTACGGAATTAACCTTCCTTGAACACTCCCCCTTGTGTCGCGTACCTAATGTGACACGGTGCATAACATGTTGCCTCGCTAAAACCTTGCCAAGCAAAACAAAACCTCTTGGGTAAAAATAAAAAGCTTGGTCGAAGGGAAAAGAGCACAACGCACCAACTACAATTGAAGATTACATGTGAGGTAGACTCCCCCTGATGTCTACAAGACAACTCCCCCTGATTGGTAACTCAATCTTGGAGTTTAGATTAATGGCGTATACAAACGCTCCTCACAAGCTTCAAAAGTAGGCGTGGCCAATGATCGAGTCATTGAATACGGCCACATTATCCTTGTATTAGACCAGCTACACTTAGCTTTACTTGGTCTTAAGGAAGAAGGTCGCTTAACAACTCAAAACTAGAGTTCGCGTTGAAAATCAGATTCACGCGCAGCATGACCTTCGTGTACTTAAATAGTCATAACTCCTTCGATACAGTAGGTATGAACGAACCGTAAAATGTTCTGGAAACTAGACACCCATATCTTTCCAGTGGTATAAAGTACACAACGTGGTTCGTTCTGAGCTGATCACAAAGCTCTGTCGAAGGTGACTGATCTGCAAATTACCGGACAGATTCGTCCTACTTTGCTAAAACAGCCATAACTCACTCAATATGATAGCTATAATCAAATGGTTGGTGTCCCTGGAAAGTAGACACATAGAGCTTTCCAACGGTACTAAGTTTACCATTTTCCGATGAGTGAGTTGTCATGTAGGTCACGGGGAAGTTGACGTACAGAACTAGGCAGAATCTGGAATTGCCTATTGATGTGTCTTTCATGATGGGATCGAATGAGCCTAAACCTTTCTCTCTTAAAAGAAAGTACCGCCATATACCATGGCATTGCGTGGGCGCGTCTAGCCATCACTTTGGCTTTATAAGTTTATAGCGAATGAGATGTCGAGTCGAGCATATTATGACAAGTACATGATTGCGCACATGATACTTAGATAGAGAGTTTCATCTCCCAAGACTTCTCGTCACATAGACGAAACGAGTCTTCTCAAGACATCGACTAATCATGGGATACATATAGGCTTTGGTTTAACGTCCATTAGTTTGCCATAAGCCGATAGATGAACAAGTTCATCACTAACGGTTCTCACATTTGAGACCAAGTATTCCCAAGATCTTTTCATTCTTAACGTTGGATTAGTGATACTTCAATCACAATTCATCCGTAGTTTACACGCAAATAGGCATGATTCATTACATTTCATCTCCAATCAAGTAGTTGCTCAACCGCGTTATACAATATCCAACCAGAAGATTTGAACCCATATAGAGAACATCCTAATCTGATAGCATACGCACTTCGAGGTTTTTGCTTACTTGATATGGTGAAAACTGATCCATTCATGATATTTATGTACATCTCTTTACTTAGTCCCAATAGAGATGATTCATAAGCTGCATGTTCAGTTTTTCGGAACTACCTAACTGACAAGGTAGTGGAGTGTGATATGACTCCATTACGAGAGCATATGTCATCGTAGTCGATTCCAGGGCGTTTGTGAGAGACCTTGCGCCTCAAGGTGAGTCTAGGCTCTTTTTCTCACTACGCTTTCAATCAAAGATTATCGATAGGGTTTACACTTGCGGTGTCGGCATCACCTGACCAAGGACCTATCTCTTTGTATAAACTGGATCGCATATCTTTCCGTGTAGGCCAATTCACAACGTTGGTATTTGCTTCAACGAAGTGAGTGTATTCGATATCTAACTCATAGACCACGTACTCATGTACACTAGTGTAATTCGCATTTGTAGAGATCTCTATATGGATTGGCTTCTCATTGAGGCGTCCCCCAATAATAACCTTAATCCAGAAAATCCATGAGACGAATGAGTTATCATTGATCCGAAGGATCAAGTTGTGCCATACTCGCATTCGGCGAGTGTATATCGAACAAAGTGCCCTCTCTACACTTCTTGTGAGAGTCACGGCCTAGTGACACCATCTACCACTTTTGTGGAGTCACCATGTCACCATTTATGAATGACAATATGTCCATTGATTTGGACATCAATCCTTACAGGCATGTTGATACAAGAGTACTATTCCGATCTTTTCCTTGAAAGACCAATAGTTTGCTCTTTGCAGCATGTATATCAAATCTCGTCACTTTGATTTATGGGACTTTGGGAACATGATGAGGCACAGTGGGGACAAACCACGGCAATGCCAAGTCGTTCTACTTGAACAAACTTGTTCTTCTCTCCCCCTAACGACGGGGAGACTGGCTCATCAAAAAAAAGTGACATAAACGAGATCGCCTGTTAAGGTTTATATATAGCGGACTATAGGTGGAAGCTGACGTCTTATTCAAAGACGTTATTCATAATCAAATAACCCATCATTGAGCGCTTGTGGTAGCGCAATATGGCACATAAAGTATGTGGACGGTATAGGGTATTGATCGTTAACACTTATACGTTAACAAGATGCATTCCGTTACAAAATGTAACATGCATGTATGCTTCCTGAAACGTTTCACTATGTTCCGGAACACCAAATGCCACCAAATTTTAATAGTAGGTAGGCACGTGTGTTAGGATTCCAACGCCGCCGGGCTCATTGCCGGAACCGGTCGGAAACATACCGAACCGGTCGGAATAGTCGCCGGAGGTCAGTGAACGTTTGTGTCGAATGGTTCAGCACCTTCCAGGTGTCCAATGGCTCTGAAATTTTATGAGCAGGTAGCCATGGATGTTAGGAATCGGTGGACCAAATTTCACCTCAAGAACCGGCCTAAAAGTAGGTAAACCGGTCCTCACAATGACGAGTCCGCGAGCTAAAAAACCAGAAATTTTAGGTTTTTGCTACTTTTCTATCATTGTGAAGGTGCTTCATAACATCTAAGTGTTATGGCTTGAGTTTAACCATGAGGTATATCACCATAGTATCATTGTATCTCAAATTGAACTATGAGAAGGCATCAAAGCCATCATCTTATGTATCATTGCCTTTAGCGTAGGAGGGCGTTACTCCAAAACTTTGCTAAAGATTAAGCTTCCATATGTTGAGCATAGCTAATGAAGGATCATAAGGGGGGATCATATGCACGTTTAAATGCATAGATGGTGCTTCCATTGACTTGGAGGAAGACTTGGGTGACGTTAATGTCATCCTTGAGCCTTGAGCATTGCTCATGACGCTACCAAATTCTTTTGGTAATCTTTGATCCCAATAGCTTCTTTGCTCAAAAGAAACGATGTCCATAGCTTTCTTGCATATATGGATCATCAAAACATGTCCAAAATTCCGGACTATGTATGGAAGAGTCTACATGAGTCGTCGATTCAAAGAATCCGAATCATAGTATACGTGAAATACATTCACAATATTGACTCATAAGTTGTGCGCATTCATTAGAAGCGATACATAAGAAATCAATTCAATTTTCACAATGAGTTTCAAGGTGATAAACGTTGGCACCAATATCTTTAAGTGGTGAGCAAGGTTCGATGTAGATTAGCTACACACTCAATGTCTCTATGATACATTCATAAGAGTGTAGAGACAAGGGTTTTATGCCAAGACATATAAACCGGAATATATACTCAATTCCTATAGAGTGTGCAACATGGCGTGTAGTATCACAAGATAAAACATAGGCATGCTTAAAGGCGTACTAGATACATCCGTTAACGCTCAAAAATAGAGCCGGAAAACAACCAGAATGAGCCAACATCGATACTATAGAGACATAAATGTCTAAACCAAGTATCCAGGACCGAGGCCATGAGCTAGCTATCCGAGGCCGAAGCCAAGCTAGAATGGGAGCCAAGCCGAAACAAGGCAAGGAAGGGCCATGGTCAAGCATAGGCGCGTGCTAGGCTAGCCAAGGCCGAAGCCGAGGTGGTGCACGGGCAGGCCGAGGCCGAGCAAATGTCAAGGCATGCCAAGGCCGAAACCAAGGCGTGTCGAGGCAAAAGCAAAGGCTTTTGGGGCCGAGGCTTGATGTTGGAGTCAAGGTCATGCGAGTTGCCGATGGGTAGCCTAGGCCGAAGCGAAGGCTTACCGAGGCATAAAACAAGGACCTGACGAGGCCGATGCCATGCTAAAGAGCCAAAGGCATGCCGAGGCCGAAGCCAAGACGTGCCGGGGTGAGTGCATGGGCTTATAAGGCCGAGATGGCTGCTGGCCGGGCCGTGTTCAGGCCAACGCCGAGGCCGAGGCCGGGGCGCTGCTAGGCGGGCCGTGTGCGTGCCAAGGTCCGGAGACCGAGGGGGCGGCAGCATGTGGTTGTGGCGGAGCTGTAGTCCAAGCAACGCGTAAGCTAAGCCAAGGCCGAAACCGAGGCTAGGCAAGGCGGGCTATGGTGGGCGCAAGAGTGCCGAGGCCGAGGCCGGGCAATGCGCATGCATCCGCTTATGTACGCAAGCATGTCAATTTGTTTCTTGACGAGTGAGGCCTGGCGGATCGCGACCAAGTTGGCGGATGGCCATGGCGAGCGAGGCCTGGCGGATCGCAGCCAAGTTGGCGGATGGCCATGGCGAGCGAGGCCTGGCGGATCGCGGCCAAGTTGGCGGATGGCCATGGCGAGCGAGGCCTGGCGGATCGCGACCAAGTTGGCGGATGGCCATGGCGAGCGAGGCCTGGCGGATCGCAGCCAAGTTGGCGGATGGCCATGGCGAGCGAGGCCTGGCGGATCGCGACCAAGTTGGCGGATGGCCATGGCGAGCGAGGCCTGGCGGATCGCAGCCAAGTTGGCGGATGGCCATGGCGAGCGAGGCCTGGCGGATCGCGGCCAAGTTGGCGGATGGCCATGGCGAGCGAGGCCTGGCGGATCGCAGCCAAGTTGGCGGATGGCCATGGCGAGCGATGCCTGGCGGATCGCGGCCAAGTTGGCGGATCGCAGAGTTGGCGGATCGCGGCCAAGTTGGCGGATCGCAGAGTTGGCGGATCGCGGCCAAGTTGGCGGATCGCAATTTCTCGCGAGTCACTCATTTTGTCTCTTGTGATTTTTCGAGTTAACATCACCAATTAGGTTGGTGAACTCAATCAACATGCCATGTAAATGTGTAATGCGATTCATTGCATTCACATATAGCTTTTTAGGGAATCGAACCATATATGCATCAAAATGCCAACGGTTATATCGAGATCTTGACCATAAAGAGTGTATCGACTAAGTAGCATTAGTCACACATGTGAGGTCTATGCCTGCACAAAATCAACGGATTTGTAGTCACTTTGACTATGAAATTGAAGTCATATGCTTCATATTTATTGCAAATTATCTTTTGCTGTTGAAATCCGTAATCATGAGGATATACTCTCATCTTCTTCCATGTATCTCTTGTGTACATTGACCATATGATTGCAATTTTGCAATTAGTGAACCGATAGAACCATATCAATGACATGATTCTCTCTTTGTTTCAATGGCCATTCTCTAGGCGCATTTTATGGTCAATTGTTTCTTTATATCAAAAGAACAAGAGGGAAGGAATTGAATGGTCGAGACCAAGATTCTGGTTACTCAATTCAATTTGTTGTGACAATTTCCGTCACATATCGATGTTACAGTGACAATTTCCGTCACACATCATGAGTTTGTCCCCTTTGTGACTCCCTTAGGATCGTCACAAGCATCGACAATATTATGTCGGAATCGTGATTAAATATTCACGAAGAGTTGTGGTTCACAGTGACATCACAGCCACAAGCACAACTTTGGACGGTAACATCACAGTTACCCCATAAATACTGTGATACGCAGGGGTGGGTGGGGCCCCTTTGTATCGTCCTGAAAAACACACAAGTTCCAACACATATACACAAGTTCAAATAATTGAAATTGCGAAAAACGGGAACTTTTATTAAATCATACTTGCTAGTTCGCCAAATGAACTGCGTTTAAAAATTGCGCTTAAGGACTCGGTTATGATCCTTGTGCAATTTTGAGATGCTCTTCCATGTACGTGCAACGAAATAATCCTCGCAATTACATCGCGATGCGTCGTGCAATAAGTTTCATGGAAAAGAAAAACATATGGTTAGTCATATTCACCATATATGGAGCAGTAAAACTAATAAAAGAATTACTACAGTAACTGTTTTTAACCCGTAGGGTAAAAACTGTTTAACTGAGGTAAGTACAATTACCGTTTTGCCCCTTGCACAGTAGAATTCGTTTAACAGCCGAATCGGGTCGGGTTGGACACGGGTCGGGTCAGGCCCAAGGGTCCGGGTCGAGATCTGGAGATCCGGATCTGACTGAAACGGTGACGAATCGGGGCAGCAGGACTGGGTCGGCGGCGCTAAGCTGCGTACAGGCGTGCAAATCCGGGCATCGACGTCGTTTGGGCTGCGTCGACAGAGGTTGGAGCGCGCTAGGGCTTCGTCGAAGCATCGAGGTGGGCCGCCGGATTGGAGCGGCTTCGGGCTGAGGCGTCGACCGAGCAGGCGTCGTCTCTGGATTGCATCGCGGCGGGGAGGCGATGAGAGAGGACGCCGTCGAACCATCGGAGGGTGCCCAGAGCAAATTACTGGGTGCCCTGAGCTTCTTCAGCCTCTGCCGACAAAGATGTCGTCGGCAGTTCAATAGTATATGATGTACCGACGAATTGGTTGTCGGCAAAAAGTTCCTGGGGGCTTCTTAGCTTTTCCGACAAAGAGTTGTCGGTAGAACCTGGTGCCCTGGGATTGTTTTCTTTCTTCCGACGAAGGGGTTGCCGGCAGAAAGTGATTTCTGGGGAGGGCCTTCTTTGCCGACAAGCAGTTGCCGGCAGAAAAGCTAGGGTTGCTGAAAAATTTTTTTTTTTTTTTTCGGCAAAAAGCTAGGGTTTTTGCTATCAAGCACAGGGTTAGAAACTACGTGCTGATAACGTGTTGTAGGAGAAACAATATAGATGTAAAGCGTTACTTTATTGATAGATAAGGAGGCCTTTATATAGGCATTACATCAAGTATCCCAAGTAATCAGGGATTCCCTATCTACTAAGGTAACTACTATTCTAGTCTAATTAGGTCAAGACACACAACGGAAGTTACGGAATTAACCTTCCTTGAACAGTAATCTAATAATTAAAAACACAAAGAGATCAAGTGAGCAAATGTGGAGGTTCTAATAGCAATACTCATTTTTTATTCAGATGGGAGAGGAAGAATGAATTTAATTTTCTCATTGACATGTATTATTTAATTTTAAAAACAAATTAAAAAAGACACGTGGAGATATATTATTGGGCTTGGTCTGCCAAGTTTTCTCCATATGAATCTACTCAATTCGATCAATCAGTTTATATGCGAGGAAAGCATAAGAAATGCATTTGTGTACCACATACTAACTCTCCCTCATTGACATGTATATTACAAATTTGTTGTTTAGAGGCTATGGAAGCAACTCAGAGGGGTGGAAAGCCTATATGGCTTATATTTCAGAAGGAATGGGAAAGTCACAGGATTGGAAGATGGTCATGAAGTACCAAAGGAAGAATGGGTCTTTGTTTAACTCACCATCGACTACTGCTTCTGCTTTTACTCACAGTAAGAATGCTGGTTGTCTTGATTACCTAAGCGCACTCATAGAGAAGTTCGGGAATGCAGGTGCCTCCAATCATGGTCATTTATTTTTATTTTTTCTAGTTTATGTTTAACATTGATATTAAGTTTAACTGAGATTCTCAATTTGCTTTTCCAGTTCCAACAGTTTATCCTCTAGGTAACTATGCTCGTCTTTCTATGGTTTCAACTCTTGATAGTTTGGGTATTGATCGACACTTCACGGAGGAAATAAGGAGTGTACTAGATGAAACATACAGGTAATGCTTACTAAATTTATTGCCAAGTGAAAGCCTAATGATTTGATTAGTTTTAAAATATGGGGAATATTAACATTAGTGAACAAACAGATGCTGGCTGCAGTGGGATGAAGAAATATTTTCAGATGCTGCCACCTGTGCTATGACATTTCGACTCTTGCGTGTTAACGGATATGATGTCTCTGCAGGTAGTTTTGAATTGTTTTGGTCTTCATTCCTCGATCTGTTTTGGCAAAATTTAATTAAAACGGTTTATTGGGGTCTTGTAGATCGGTTAAATAAATTTTCAGAGGACCATTTCTTTGATTCCCTTGGAGGATATCTAAGGGACACTGATGCTGCATTAGAACTATTGAGGGCATCGGAAGTCATCATACATCCAGATGAATCAGTTCTGGAGAAACAAAATATTTGGACAAGTAATTTCCTAAAACAGGAGTTTCCGAATAATTTAACTCAGCCTCACACAGTGATCAATAAGCATAATGGCCTAGAGGTAGCTTCCTATTAGAACTCTCTCTTACTGCTTCCATGACGTAACGTAGTTTTAATTTGTATAGCTCCAATATAGTTAGTAGTTTTAAATACACTTCTGTATTCTCTTAATACATACTCTTTATTTAATACAAAACCCCCTAATTTTTTTCATTTCAATATTAGACTGGATACACATCCCCAAGTACCTAAAATACCATTATGCTAAAACCAATGAAATATCATATTATTTAATATAATTAATATATCCTGATTTAAAAAATATATATTTTCAGAATATTTTTAACATACTTTCTACTAGTTTCATCTACAAAATTTGTTATATTTTCAAAAGATCATTAGCCAATTGATAATTAAATTGAAAATTTTGTTCTTATAACTGCAATATCAATCAATAAATCAGAGAAAATAAAATGTCAAAATTAAGATGTCTAGATACACATATGTATTTATTTTTAATTTGTTTTCCTTTTTATGATAATAAATGTATGTTTGGGTCATTTAACCTATTTATAGAATCTGATTTGAGATATAAAAGAAGAGAGGTGTGTATTAAGTGGTTTGTAGAGTGTATATAAAATTTCTCATATAGTGTTTGAAAAATGCAACTTTTGATTGGTTTCATTCAGGTACATGATGCTCTTAAGTTTCCATCCCATACAACTTTGGGTCGGTTGTCGAGCAGGAGAGCAATCTTATCATACAACAACAACAGTACACGGATTTTAAAATCTTCTTATCGGTATACCTCATTTTTATAAGTATGATTTATGCTGAACTATTGTCAAGATTATTATTTCTTCTTATACTCTTCCTTTATTAGTTGTTTGAATATTGGGAACGAAGACTACCTAAAACTAGCAGTGGAAGACTTCAATATGTGTCAATCTATACATCGGGAAGAACTCAAGGCTCTGTCAAGGTAGTTGTCCCTTCTCGTCATCATCCTCTTTTCTCTGTCTTTGAGCTGCTTGGCTGTAGAGTTTCCACATTGATGTCAATATTGTCAAATACTGAGAGTGCAGGTGGGTTGTCGAGAGCAGATTAGACGAGCTAAATTTTGTCAGGCACAAGCTGCCTTACAATTACTTCTCTGCTGCTGCAACCTTTTTCTCTCCTGAACTATCAGATGCTCGTATAGCATGGGGCAAAACTGGAGCAGTTGCAACTGCGGCCGATGATTTATTTGACGTTGGAGGTTCTGAAGAGGAACTAGCAAACCTTATACAATTGCTTGAGGAGTATGTTTCGTTCCACTTTCCTTTTCAATTGACCATTGCATTTGTTGTTCAAAGTTTCTACTGTGCTCTATGTATTCCGACTAATGTGTTTAAAGTTTAAAACACAGGTGGGATGTGAATCCCACAACCGATTCTTGCTCCGAGAATGTTGAAATCATTTTTTCAGCTATTAAGAGCTTAATTAGTGAGATTAACCTCAATGCATCCGCAAGGCAAGACCGGAGTGTGATAAATCACGTCACTGAAATTGTAAGATAATATCTTCTTGACTCGTCCATGTTATCATTGCTCTATCTTTCAATCAAATGATGACGAACATGTTTTTGGACAGCAGTAACAAACTGTCTTCATGAGCATCTGAAAGTGTTCTAAGAAATTTACTTCATTCAAATGCCTGATTGCCTCTTTGATTTTCAGTGGTTGGATTTTCTGAAGTCTATGTGGAATGAAGCTAAATGGTCGATAAACAAGTCGACCCCAACAATGGAGGAATACTTGGAAAATGCGTACGTCTCATCTGCCATGGGACCTCTTGTCCTTCCAACCCTCTATTTGGTTGGGCCTAAGCTGTCAGAGGATGTTGTACGGAGTTCGGAATACTACCATCTTCATAGACTAGTGAGCACCATTTTGCGACTTTTCAATGATATGCAAGGCTATAAGGTAGACATGCAACACCCCCCTTAATTATTTTCAACTAGCTACATATGTGCTAATTCCTAAAGAACCCGATTGCGATTATATGTCAGAGTGACGCTGCGGAAGGGAAGCTAAATGCTGTAACATTGGCCATCATTCATGGCAATGGTAGTGTTAGCGAAGAAGAGGCCATCAATGAGATGAAGGCCATTATCATCAGTAAGAGGAGAGAACTGCAAGGACTGGTTTTGCAGGATAAAGACAGTGTAGTTCCAAGAGCTTGCAAGGAATTGTTTTGGCACATGGCCAAAGTTGCACACCTGTTTTATGGAAAGGACGATGGATACATCGCCAATGACTTGATGAAGACTGTAAATCAACTGCTCGAAGAACCCATCATTCTCAAAGAATTGCCAAGTAGAAAGAAATGATTGGCGTGCCTCGCTAGAAACATAGAACTGGTTTGTGCTCGTTTTGGGTTTTGGATCTGATGCATGGTTGCTTGATTTCTTGCATATATATCTACATTAATGCATATCATAAAATAAAGCTCAGCACAAGGGCAAAGGGATTTGCTTAAATCTCTTTGTTCTTACCTAGCTAGACTATGATTGATGAATTTTCTTGCTTAGCTCTGGGTATTATTAGTTGTACACTTATTGAGAAGTACCTCTCGTATGATTTAAATAAGATGTTGTCAGTAGTTTGTAGGTTTCTTTTATGTGAGCTCGCTCATTCACAATAAAGGTCACATGTCATATGCTTGGCGGGCTTGTGTCATGATGTACAACATATCAGGACAACATATGATGTACGTGTCTTCTGGCTATGGAAAAATTAATGAATTTATCTATTTTCTAAAAAATAAAAATAAAACACAGACAGAAACATGTGAGTATTAAAAACAGGAAGCAACTTGCATCAAGAGCAAGGAACATAGAGAATTAATGGGCCATAGACATACAAAGAACGATATGACCAGTACGTTGAGATCCAAGGAAATTCCTAGTGAAGAAATTCATAGCATAATTTTCTAAAGAAGTAATGGGAGGAAAACGTACACATTTAATAATGATGTATTCTTATTAATCCAGTATAAAAATCTATATATGATTCTGTTGTTTATTGTGACGTACACCGTCAGATTATTCAACACAGTGTTGCTTTCTCGAATGATGTAGGGTTAGAAAAGTTTATTTTCTGTATTTTCTTCTGCCTCGCCCAAAGTCGGAGTTGCAGGTCTGCATTGAATTGGAAGAGGCAGAAGAGCTATGCTCGAGTTTGGGGAGCTTTTGGGTATGAGTCTTGGCTTGGCGCTAGTATAGATCGGACTTGCAATTGGGGCATTGGCCATGGTAGTGAGACAAGTCTTTATTGGTTGTGGGGTTTCTCTTCAAGAGTAATTGAGGAATAAATCGTTGTAGGGGTCGCTACATTTGGCGTCTACCTTGACAGTGTCAATGATTACTTTTGTTCTAAACTAATTTTCAAAAGTGTCAATTATTTGGTTGAATCTAGGCTTGTTTTGCGTTCTTAACACGCTGCTCTGAGGAAGCAGTGCTAGAGCATCTCGTTTATCTTTTACATCATTATTGACGAAACCAGGATATTTTTATGAGTAATTTTGTTTTTAAATTTTTTTTATGGAACTGATGAGTTATGTTTGCGATGTAACTTTTTTATTATATTTTTTTCTGGATTAAATCGGGGCATCCTCACAGTAATAGGGATGGTAGGTTTTGGGACATCATGCAGATCCTGCAAACCATCATACTCGGCCAAAGTTATTTTCACCTTGCTGTAAAACCACGGACCACCCTCTAGAATTTTTCGTCGTTCTTCCCCCACAGAGATTTGGAGGAGAAAACGTCCGTTCAGATAGCACATACAGACCCTGTTGTTTAAATCCCAGTGTTTCATCAGCTTCCCTATCACTGTCTTCGGTTTTCCTACCTTGCTGTCAAATGTAAGGAGACGGCGCTGGAGCTTAGGTGACCAAAAGATCTTATGTCGTTCTCCAATATTGCTAGAGAAGCGAACCTCCCTCTAGGAGCTTGAGGTGTTTGCTTTATACAACAGGATAGGTTACCACATTCAAGAAAAGAAAACTCTACCACCAGCCACAAATTTATATAGGGAATATCAAAGAACCTTAAACATCACCTAGTTTTTTACCAGGTTATAAAATAAAATAAAACATAAGAAAACCACCTACTTTACTCACAAGCTTCCTCCAATCTGTTCACTATCCAAAAGAAGTTACCTTACGTACAATTCAAAGATCAGAATCATCTCTCTCACTGATGTTATACTTAAAGTACATTGCAGTCACCAGAGTCTGAATCGGCCAAGTTATTTCTGCACAAAATCTCCATCAATAATTAGTCCCTCCTTATTGATAACTTTTGTTCACCACTTCGTACTCTTCATCGTCTTGAAATGGTTTGGCCACAACAACAACAAATCTTGATGTTGTATGTAAAAGAAGAACACATAGGCAAATCACGTAATAAATTGTTTTCTCTCCTTTTTTAACATTTTGAAAACCGGTCTTCTCCTAGCCAAAAGATTTCTTCTCCTCAGTCTTCAAAGGTCCAGACATATATATTTAAGTAAAGTAGAGCACATAATAAGATAGGTTTTTGAAAAGAAACGAAAACAATCAGTTTTCATATACTAGTTGGAAGGGGAATGAGTAATAATTAGTAAGAGATCCAAATTTCTCCCCATTCTTTTCAGATCCGAACATATATGTTCAAGTATAAAAGGGCACAAATTGAGATAGGTTTTGAAAAGAAGCCGAAACAATAGTTTTTCATGTACGTCTACATGAAAAAACAACAAAAACTATTTGGAAGAAGAATGAGTACTAACCAGTAATAAATCCAGATTTCTTCTCAGTCATCACGTATCCAATCACATATCTAGCTAGACACATTTGTTCAAGTAAAGAAGAGCACAAAATAAGATAGGTTTTTAAAAATAAGCCAAAACAAGCATATAATAATTTTTTTTTATCTAAATCTACCTAAAAGAACGAAGAAATTTAGTAGTACTTTAAGAGTAACTGAAGCACGAAAATTAGCAACCACTACAAGTGGTCGAGTTGGTAAGAGCTTTTGTGTGAGAATCTCTCATAGTCATGTTCGAATCCCACCGACGCTAATTGGAATTTAAATCTTAATTTATTCTTGGTGCCCAAAGGGAATGAAGCGTAAAAAAAAACAAAAAAAAGTCGAAAATTACCAAGCGAATTTCTAATAATTTCGAACTAATACTAGGTGATTGTAAACCGGTGTCTCAAATTCAAAAAATAATGATAACCCATGTCATTCGACTGATTGACAGAATGAGGACGACGACGAGGACATCCTCTCTCCGACCTCTGTGTTCGTCCTCGCTGCCGCCGTCGGCGAATCTTCTTCCTCAGTCACCGTCCAGGTCAGCACGTCTTCATCCTCTGTTGACACCCCGTCGACGCGTCTGTCCTCGTTGGCTTGTTTCACCGTCCAATCGTTATTGAAATTTAGCGGAAACTTCACAGCGATCTTAGATCAGATTTGTCGTATGATGTAGCTCATAGTTTGGGTAAGTAGCTGGGCTCTCAGCTTGCACAATATCTTGCTGAAGACGTTCTTGGTGATCTTGAAGTGTATGGCGACCGTTTTGAAGAGTATTTACCCGCGTATCTCTCTGATTTCCTACATGGCTTCCTGGAAACCTATATTGATGCCTTGCTCGTCCAATACTTGGCAGAGTTGGAGTTATCAGAGCTTTGTTGATTAAATCTGTACAACAGTGAGATATTTTGTAATTTGTTGGTGATCTAGTAGTGTAGGATTTCTAATCCGATGTGTTGAGGGACGTCGCTGCGCCGCTTGCCTGAATGTTGAAGTATCGGTTACAACTTTCATTTTCTTGTAGTTAGTTAAAGTTTAAATTCAAATTTGTTGAGAGCTATGGAAGTATCAGTTACAACTTCCATTATATCTTGTACTGTATATAATTTCTGCAACTGTCGCTAATTTTCCCGGACAAATTCTTTTCTAAAAAAAAAAAACATAGTGTAGAGGTTTCAACATGGCTAACTATTTCCTGATCAATATAATGGAGTTTTTAATTTATGGGCTCTGCTCTTCTCGGAACCTCATACCGAAACCTAGGTTTTCTAGGTTTCGCGTGGCAGGGCAGCGGCAACCCCGTGGCCACAGGGCGCCTCCGGCGCAGGTTCTCTTATCGGTCAACGAAGGTTTTAGCCTCTGATCGTTAGGTGGCCGGGGTTGTATCCTTTTCGGCGTGTTGAGAGTCGGAAGAGTACGACCTTTTGTGTGTGGGTGGTCCTAGCTACCTGATGGCGCGACTCTTATCTCCGCCGGCGAGACGTGGTTCTGATCTGAGGCAGGTGTTGATACAAACTCCAGATTGCAGGGAAGTTTATTTGGTTCCTATCGGCTCCAGGATATAGGTGGTGAGTATGATCAGGCGTTGGTTCGAAGGAGGCGGCAAAGCTTCATGAAAAAGGAAGAGTTTCGGGGTCGAGTTGCGGTGGTGGACGTCGGGACTCTGATGCCGGTGTCGGGGACTTCCGCTGCTGGGAAGAGGAGGAGGCTAGTGATTCTGAGCCGTGTTTGGACCTGGGCTTTCAGACCTGGGTCTAGGCATACCCTCAGAGGAGGCAGTGGGGGTTCGCTAGAGTCAGGGTCGGCCTTTGAGGTTGGAGCCTTGGAGGTTGGCAATGAGACAATCGCGGCATGAGGTGGTGCATTATCGCACCAGGATCCCATCATGAGAATAGGGAGGGCCACCCTATCTGTACTTGAAACGTACACCGTGTGGTCTTAGGCCTGATAGTTTTGGTGGAGTCCTCTCTATTATTATGATGGTTATTTGTTTTCGTAATTCGGTGTCCGCTTGTTTTGGACGTTTTGCTTTATTCGAATTTTAGTATCGTTTATTTCGTTTCGTTGTGTTTTGTAAGAACTGTTTAGTTTGTAGTGGAGTTTCGGCTCCTGCTTGATCAGACACAACTCGGTCGCATGGCTTATGTCCAGGGACGGAGCCAGGATTTTGAAATAGACTGGGCTACATGTTTTTTTTTATTTTTATTATTTGATTGAAGGCTACACTTTCCTTTGATAAAACTTTCTAAATATATAATTCATAAATAAAATTTTTCATGGAATCAACTAATCGACTAGAAATTTCTGAAAAAAAAAAAAAAAAAACTCTCTAATAAGAACAAAAGCATATCATGAAGACAAAAGAAAAAAAATCTATAAATTAATATGGAGAGTTTAATCATTTGAGTTTAATATGTAAATTACTAAAAAAAATCTTCACCAAGTAAAATTCTTCTTTTTAATTTTCTTTGCTTAAGAGGAGGCTTATGAATTTAACCCGGGCTAAGTATCAATAGGCATGCCAAGTTAAGGATAATTAAGCTATGTAGTTAGGATTAAACAAAAAAAGTCTCTGGGCTACAGCCCAGGTATCAATACACTATCTTCCGTCCCTGCTTATGTCAATGAATTTATTCATTTCCTAAAAAAAAAAAAAAAAAGATGGCTAACTATTCGAATAAATTTATATCGTGCATGAAACAAAAAGCAAAAAGTATATACATTAAGATAAGTCATATTAACTTCATATGCTACCGTTTGGGAAAAGGGAAGTTGCAATTCAGATGTAAAAATGTTAAAAAATAAAAAAATAAAAAATTATCAATAAAACTACACTTTTGAGCTCATAATTACAAATAGCAAGCCTCTTTTTTAAATTACCACTAACAAGTTTTCATCTATTTAACTAACAGAATCCGTTAAATGGTAATTACAAAATTACTCTTTTACTTTTTTTTTTATAACATTATTGAGGGTCAGTAGCATTACATGATTTACTATTGACTCTCTGATGATTAACATTCAAATAGTTTATAATAATTGGTGGCCGTGGAATACTGATCCTCAAAAATGTGTAGTTCATTTTTACTTTTTTACAACATTGTTGAGGGTCAGTAGCATTATGTGATTTACTACTAACTCTCAGTATGATTAACATTCAAATAGGTTATAACACTTAGTGAAATACTAGTGATCCTCCAAAATGTGTAATTCCTTTCACTTTTTTTAGAACATTAGCATTACGCGATTTACTACTGACCCTTAGTATGATTAACATTCAAATAGTTTACAACAGTTTGTGGAATACTAGTCATCCTATGCTACTGATTTGCAGTGATATTGTAAAAAGGGTAATTTCGTAATTTATAGATTAACAGATTCTGTTATAAATAGATGGAAGTTTGCTAGTGGTAATTTTAAAAAACAATCTTGTTATTGGTAATTATAGACTGAAAATTGTATCTATTGGTAAAAATCTCAAAAGTAAACTAGTCAGAAGTTAGTTGGGAGTCGAAATCTATTAAAAAGCAAGCTAGCTCACCAGTGTCAACTTTGAAGTCTTGTTGACAATAGCCACAGAGGGGCTACATCAGGCCCACAGACCCGCAGCTAGTGCACTAGGGGCCGGCCCAAGGCTCGGGACCGGATCACCAGCACCCGGCCTCGGGGTCCAGCAGTCTAGCCTGCTACCAGGGGCCCGGGGTGCGGGGGCGCCTGCCTGCCTAAGAGGTCACCAAAGCTGCCCTTTGGTGTGCAAACAGAAGGGAACCAGTCCCACATCGAAGGATAAGGCCAGACCTCGCACCTGGCCACCTATATAAGGGCCCCAACTACCCTCATTAATAGGTAACTGATCCTTCCTACCGCTTATATATGTGCTTAAGTTATATCTATTCCAACTATACTAACTTAGGCATCGGAGAGGAGAAGACCGGCCCGCCTGGTATTCCCCTTAGTAAGCAGGTTTGCAGGAGATAGTACGAAGATTCATCTGTCTCTACCAGGCCCCAGGGTTTGTGCAGAAACAATTGGCGCCGTCTGTGGGAACGGTTTTGATCCGCGAGAAAAGTAAGCGTTGCTCTACCAGAGAATAGAACCTGATCGATCCTTCTGAAAGCAGTTAGATCTGCAATCCGGAGGCCATGGAAGGAAGGAAGACAAAAATTGACGCGGGAGGGTTGAAAGAGCGAATTCAGATCCCCGACCGGGCCCAAAGCATAAGGGCTGAGGTCGGTGCGAGGTTCGCCCTTTCTCCCGACCAAGACAGAACCCACGATCGCCAAGACTCAGAGAACCCTGACCGGTATGATGCGGGGGAGGAAATAACAAAGATGAAGGCAGAAGTCGCGCGGTTGCGAGAAGAGGGCGAACGGGACCGGCTAAGAGCGGATGCCCGGTGCCAAGAATTGGAAGCAGTGAACATCGTCTTAGTGGCGGCTCTGGAGAAAGGGGGCCAGCAGGGCACTTCTCGGGCGGCATCGCGGCCCACAAGCAATGCTAACGAATTCCCGCACCTAGAGGTGGGACAGCCTACGGGAAGGAGAATGACCGTGCATGTGCCCACACCTCTCTTTCTGGGAGCTTTAAAAAACTCCGGCCCGATCGAGCCCCCGTACCGCACAAGCCTGGCATCGAGCGAGCAGAACAGCCCCACCGCAAGGACGCTCGAGGCACTCTCCGTCTCAGTGTCAGACATGAAGGACCGCCTAGAGGTCAGCGAGAGAAAAGCGGGGCGACCGCGGGGCAGCGCACGATTCAGCGAACGCACTGGACCTTTCCCGTGCCGGATTAGGGAGTCGGGAAGATCTGGTAGCCAAAGGCCCCTGAAACTGACGTACTCAGGAACGAGCTGCCCGTACCAGCACCTGGACAGCTTTAAGTCGTAGACGGGCACAAGGGGCTACTCAGATGCCACGTGCTGCAACGTATTCCAAGAGACGCTCACGGGGGAGGCGTTGAGTTGGTTTTACGAGCTGCCAGTGAACTCAGTGGAAACTTTCGAACAGCTGGCTGATAAGTTTGTCGGCCGGTTCGCCCTTAGAGCCAAGATGGCCCAAACATCAACGATCCTTTTCGATTGCATGTAGGCTGACCACGAACCGCTACGCGCTTTCGTTAACCGGTGGCATATCGCCACGGCCGGGGTCAGGAACTTGGATAAAAGGATAGCGGGGATGGCATTCAAACAGGGGTTAAAACCCGAGGAACTCTCGTACAACTTGCGAGTAAAGGAGCCGTTAGGGTACGATGAGTTGATGGCCGTGGCCGTCAGGCACGCCCAAGCGGAGCACGAGACGTATGGGGACAAGATGCCCAAGCGGAGTCCGGATGACCCGCTACTGCCGTCTCCCCGTGAAAGCAAGACCGGGCGGCAGGATCGCAACCATACACCTGCGACTAGCAAGAAAGCCGAAGTACGGGAGGATTGGCGACCCCGACGGAGCAGTGACAACAGTTCACGGACAGCTAGAAGACCACCACTTGTGCAACCGGCACGGCCCCTGGCAGCTGCGCCACAGGGGCGAGCACCGCGGGCTCTAGCCATTAGGCAGGCAGAAAAGCCCGAAGATCCAGCCCTTCAGAGTAGCAGCCAGAGACCCCAGAGAACGGTGGTGGACGGCCGAGTCCGCCCGGATGACCCGCAAAGGGACCGGCAGGCAGCTCGGCAAGTAGGGACCATAAGCACCCGAGTCCCCGGGGGGATAGAGGTGCACGGGAGTATAAACATGATACATGGTGGGGACCATATAGATCGACTCACACGGAGTTCAAAGAAGCGGTGCTTAAGAGCGATCCGGAGAAAGGAGGTATATGCCTTTGGAGGAGGAAGCAGCCAGGCCGTTAAAACCGGATGGAACTCGGTTACTTTCTGCGAGGAAGAAGAGCCGGATGATCTGATTCAACCGCACAACGACCCCTTCCTCATTACGGTCCAAATAGACCACTGGATAACCAGCCGTATGCTGATCGATACCGGAGCTTCTGTCAACGTGATGTTCCGAGATGCATACAAAGGGCTACAGAGAGGAAAGAATAAGTTATCCCAGGATAACGAGCCGCTGATAAGCTTCTCCGGTGAGGTGGTCCAGCCTTTGGGATCGGATTACCTACCGCTAATCTTCGGCGAGGGAGACAGGACGAAGAAGGAGTACCTGGAGTTCATCGTCGTGGACTACCTGTCATCATACAATGGCATAATCGGTCGGCCAGGATTATGGAAGCTGAAAACATTTATAGCCGGCCATATGCTGATGCTGAAGATGCCTTCACCGGCCGGTGTCATTACCATACGCGGGGACCAGAGGATCGCTCGCAGGTATTATGCGGAGGCCCTGACCCACGGGAGAAAGCGGACCGAGGTCTTTACGTCCACTCAACAAGCACCGGTGCCGGATCTGAGTCTTGACCCCCGTGATGACACCAATTCTGACGACGAGAAGCTAAAGCGACCTTCGGCCGCGGAAGAAACCGAAACAGTCTCCATTTCGGAGGACCACCTGGAGCGAAAAGTGGTGATAGGGACGAAGCTCGCTCCGGCTATCAGGAAAGAGCTCATCACCTTCCTCCGAGACAATAGTTCGGTCTTCGCATGGTCCTACGAGGACATGCCAGGCATATCCCCGGAGATAGCCGTCCACAAGCTAAATTCGTTGCCCAACGTTCCCCCGGTGAGGCAAAAAAGGAGGTCCTTCAGTCCGGCGAAGTATGAAGCAATCAGAGAAGAAGTACAGAAGCTAAGGGGCATAGGTTTCATCCGGGAAGTCCAGTACCCCCGGTGGCTTGCTAATGTGGTTATGGTACCGAAGAAGGGAACCGACCGGTGGCGCATGTGCGTGGATTTCACCAATCTAAACCGAGCATGCCCAAAAGACAGCTTCCCACTCCTCCGGATAGACCAGCTTATAGATTCCACGTCCGGCTTTAAGCTGCTCAGCTTCATGGACGCCTACGCCGGGTACAATCAGATAAGGATGAACCCGGACGACGAAGAGCACACATCGTTCACAACTGACCGAGGTACCTACTGTTATAAGAGGATGCCGTACGGTCTAAAGAATGCCGGAGCCACCTACCAGCGAATGGTGAATCGCATGCTAGAGCAAGAAATGGGTAAAACGGTGGAAGTATACGTAGATGACATGCTGGTCAAAAGCTTGACTGCAGGGGCCCACGTCCGAGATTTGGCGGTAGTCATCGGTAAGATGCTCAAATTTGGAATGCGCCTGAACCCGAAGAAGTGCATTTTTGGGATTTCAGAGGGCTTGTTCCTAGGCCACATCATCAGCCAGCGAGGGATAGAAGCTAACCCACTAAAGGTCCAGGAAATCCTAGACATGGAAACTCCAGGGGAAAGAAACCAGGTCCAAATGCTGACTGGCCGGTTGGCCGCCCTGGCCAGGTTCATCTCCCGCCTGACCAATAAGTGCGCCCCATTCTTCAAGCTGCTCAAAGCACAACAGTTCAAGAAAATCCACTGGGCGGCGGAGCATGAAACGGCATTTCAGTCCATCAAGACGTATATGTCTGCAGTACCTCTCTTATCCAAACCAGTACCGGGCGAGATGCTATACCTCTACATAGCTGCATCCGAAGCGGCCATCTCCGCGGCTCTCGTCAGGAAGGAGGGCACGCTCGATCTCCCGGTTGGCTCTGACCCTGATCGTTAGTGCCAGAAAGCTCAGACACTATTTCCAGGCTCATTCCATCACCCTTTATACCAATCACCCTTTGCGGCAGATCCTGCAAAAACCGGACACCAGCGGTAGGCTCGTACGGTGGCAGTTGAACTAGGTGAGTTCGACATCACTTATGCTCCGCGAACGGCTATCAAGGGACAGGCAGCTGCGGATTTCATATGTGAACTCACCCCAAGGGTGGCGGAAGCACACCCCGGCCGGTACGAGGGCAAGGAGGCAGTTCAGGCCATAAAGATCGAACCAGGCCTCCCCAACGGCTGGAAGCTTTACGTAGACGGCTCCTTAACGAGTAAGCGGAGCGGAGCCGGCATCATGCTAACCTCGCCCGATGGCCAATCATACGAGTATGCTCTGCGGTTCCTCTTCAACACTTCCAATAACGCTGCCGAGTATGAGGCTCTCATAGCCGGTTTACAACTAGCCAAAGAGATGGGAATCCCATCCCTGGACATATACAGCGACTCGAGCCTAGTGGTGAACCAGATGAACGGGCTGTTCGAAGTCAAGGAACCCAAGCTAGCCTCCTACCAAGCTTTGGCCAAGGCCCTCATCGAGCCATTCCAGGGTGCCACGATCCAGCATATACCCCGAGACGCAAATAGGCATGCAGACGCCCTCGCAAGGTTGGCAACCGGAAACTACCCTCCGGAGTACCGAAGAGCCAAAATTGAAACCCTCCAGAAACCGAGTATTAGCAAAACCATCTCCGAGATATTTGCAGTAGAAGAGGCACCACCGGGCTGGATGGATCTGATAGTTAAATACTTGGCTGACAAAACCAGCTCCCAGGATGCGGTGGAGGCTAGAAGGCTACACCTCCGGTGCACCAGGTACAGCCTTCTCAACGGCAAGTTGTACCGGAGAGGGCACAGTTTCCCCCAGCTGAAGTGTGTCACTAAGGAAGCAGGAGAGGTTATCATGCGAGAAATCCACGAGGGAGTATGCGGTAATCACTCTGGCGCCCGGTCCTTGACTCACAAGTCGCTCCGGGCAGGGTATTTTTTGCCAGACATGGCAGCAGCATCGAGAAGAATATCAGGTGGCTGTCACAAGTGCCACATGTACGCTTCTACACCCCATGCCCCGGCAGTCGCGTTATCAATCCTGTTAGCACCATGGCCGTTCGCACAATGGGGACTAGACATCATCGGCTCTTTCCCAATAGCTGTGGGACAGTACAAATACGCTATTGTGGCCGTGGACTATCAGACCAAGTGGGTCGAGGCGGAACCCCTGGTAAAGATCACCGAGGAGCGGGTAAGAAAGTTCCTATGGAAGAACATCTACTGCAGTTTCGGGGTACAGCAGACTATAGTCACGGATAATGGGACACAGTTCAACAATGCTGATCTTATCCAATACGCGGCCTCTATGGGGACCCGGATGTTGTTTGCCTCAGTGGCACACCCGCAGACCAACGGCCAGGTAGAAGCGGTGAACAAGATTATCAAAACCCTCCTCAAGAAAAAGCTGGATGCCAAGAAGGGATGCTGGGCCGAGGAACTCCCCGCGGTTCCATGGGCCATCCGAACGACGGCAGCAGAGGCAACAGGGGAGACCCCGTTCTGCATGGTGTTTGAGAGCGAAGCGGTACTCCCTGTAGACACCAATATGCCCAACGGCAGGGTCGAGAATTACGACGCCGAAACAAATGCCGAGGGCATACGGCTCAATCTGGATCTCATAGAAGAACGGCTCGACCGGGCGCATATGCGAAACCAAACCTACAAGCAACGGGTCGCTCGGTACTATGATAAAAGGGTCCGGGAAAGGAAATTACAAGTGGGGGACTGGGTCATGAAGAAAGTTCAGAAAAAACCGCTGGCCTTGGAGCCAACGTGGGAAGGGCCCTACCAAATCACCGCAGCTGCGGGCCCGGCAACATTCCACATCATAGACGCCGAAGGCATCTATTCCACCCGCCGGTGGAATATCCAGCACGTGCGTTTCTACCCTAAGTGAAATCGGTCATAAAGGGACAATAATGTATTTGGCGCCAACATTGCAAAGCACAGTTACCACATTTAGAATAAACTACAACTGGTTGCAAAGTATGTACAAAAAAACTGTTAGCCAGCAGCGCCGGAGCCCCCAATCCCGGACCCGCCACCTTTGAGAGACTGCTCTTGCTCAACCATCTCAGCCAGGGCTACATCAGCCGCCATCCGCTCAGCATCAAGCCACCCTTTCTCCCTCCACTCCAGATAGGCATCATTTATGCCCTTCACACGGGCGTCGTCCAGCATCTCTTCAAGCTCCACCGACTCCCGGAAGTCGTCGACAGCTTTATCAGCCACTTCAGCAAGTCGGGATTCCACGAGCTTCTCCCCTCCTTTGACGACCGCTGTCATTTGGGTCTGCAGCTCCAAAACCTTCGCCTCCAGCTCCGCATTCTTCGCTTCCCGAGCAGTTGCTTGACGATCGGCTTCCTCCCGCTCTTGCGCGAGCTCAGTGGTCAACCGACCGGTCTCCTCTTTCTCTTACGCAAGCTTAGTTGTCAGCCGACCAACCTCCTCTCTCTCCCGCGCAAGCTTAGCTTCCGCCAAGGATAGCCGCACAGTGAGCTCCTCCACTTGCTTCTCCAAAACCGCAGCCTCCCTTCTAGGCTCGGTGACGTAAAGACTATGAACCAGCTGACACAGATACACAAAAGGAACATTAGCTCGTACCAAAAAGGGGAAAGGAAGCCCAGAAAACACACTTACCCGAAGAGCTAATTCCACGGGCTTCATCCTGCTCTCGTCTGGCTGCCCAGTTCCAGGGCCCTCCCAATCAAGTCCCAAGGTTTCAATGGTAGATGCCACGAACCTACCAAAACCACCACCACCGGAACTACGATCGGCTTCCGGCCCCCGACTCCTTCGGCTATCGGTCTCCACGACTGGAACTAATGCTGACTCCCCACCAGTCGAGCTTGACGCCCCGGCGTCAAACGTCCTCGCCCTCTTCGCCGGGGCCTCACCGCGATCGCTTCTGCGATGACCAGGCATCTCCGCTGCCTCTTTCTCCCGCGCGGTCCGTACCCCCATCGGCCGTGCTAGAGGTTCCGAACCCGGTAGGCCCACCGACCTTATTTCCCGGATAATGAGGGGGGCATTATCCTCACCGCCCAGCCGCCTGCCGTAGTGGGAGTCCGGAAACATGAGCGGCACAGGCCTGTTATGCACCGTGCACTCTAGGGTAACCGGATCTACAACGGTTTTCGAAGCCAACTCCCCCATCTCCATCAACCTCGGGGCCACAAGCTCCTCATCCGGTTCGACGGTCTCCTCGCTCCGAACAGCGAGCCGGGGGGCATCAACTGCAAAACGATAAACCAAGCGGTCAGAATAAAAGCATCCCTGAAAAACAAGTGCAAGGTACTTTACCAGGTTTTCTCCCCATCTCGCATATCTCCAGCACATTCCACCGGATGAAATTGTAGGAGCTCCGGTCCAGAACGTCCCAGCACACAAAAAGTCGGGTTAGCCATTGCCTCTCTAAGCCCACCAACCGGTACGACTGATCTCCGATCGATTGATAAGCCCCGGGGACCTGAAAGCTCCTTGAACTCCGCTACCACCTGCCCCCGGCCATCACAACCGACCTCCTCCATACATTCGAGACCGATGACGGCAGGTGAGTGATGGCAGGATCGAAGTCCCGCGCGGCAAAGTTAACACAACCGCAGGCCTGGGCCTTTTTGGAGTAGATAACCTTGTACAGCGTCCGGAACTCACTCACCGTGGGCCAGTCCATATTGCTCAGGCTGAATAGGCACCCGAGGCCAAGCAACTGCCTCCACTGGTTGCTAGGCAGCTGAGCTGGGGACAGATTTATACTGCTCAGCAAAAACTGGACAAACTTCGGCAGCGGCAGAGATAGTCCATGCCGAAATTGATCATCAAAAAACGGCAACCCAACCCGGCTCCGGATTGCAGGCCAGTTCCCCGGGATGCAGGCCTCGAAGCTTAATGAAGGAATCAATGTCCCACTTAGCCCGAAAGTCCCTTATCTCTCTCTCGGACATGCTTCTGGTTGGCTCGTCGCAGAAAATCACCCTGTCGCCATCCAGTAGCTCATACCTCAACGCACGGCCGGAACCGACAGGATTCGCCGATCTCCCAGATGCCATAAAGCCTGAATAACGGAAGTTAGCGCTGTAGCAAAATAGCAACGCAGACAAACGGCAGGCAAATGGCAAGGAACAGCAAGGTACGGCAGAAGGAGAGCAGAAGAACTGATAAATAGGGCAACCATAAAAGAGAGGCAACCCCAGCCGCAGATTCACTTCATCTCAGACCGTTCCTTGCCGACACGTGTCCCAGCATCGATAAAGGTTCCCATGCCATCATAACTGATGAAACTGATGGACTCTCCCCTTCATCGCATGTCAGCCACCTGTCCAACCTACAAGCGGCAGTTAGGGGAGATAGGAGCGCAGAACGAGGCGTCTACTCCCTTCGCCTCCCCAGAAAGTCAACCTTGAACCAAGCAGCATCTCACCGGTTATGATCTTTCAACCGGCTGCATGGCAACACCGGGGGACTCGTCTCGATATGGCAGAACGCCCGGGCGAGATCCACCCTGCCCCGACATCTCACCGGTTATGATCTTTCAACCGGCTGCATGGCAACACCGGGGGACTCGTCTCGATATGGCAGATCGCCCGGGTGAGACCCACCCCCCCCCCCCCCCCCCCTCCCCCCCGACATTCCACCGGGCAGGTGACATTCAACCGACTCTAAAGCACTCCACCGGTTGTCACTTTCCTTCGCCTACGGGCAGGAACGAGCCAGCAATAACTCAAGGCTTCCAAACGCATGGGCTTTATAAACCCGGGTGAGTTTACATCTAACACATGTACTCTTGTCCAGCAGGATAAAAACCCTGTATCACACTGAACTGTGATACATTTGGGAATACTTGGCGAGACTCGTTATCTCAACGCCACTCCACCGGGCAGATTGTTTCTCTAACACAGAACAAGTCTCCCAGCAGGCTAACAAACCTGCACATTTACCTCGCTTATTCCAACAAAAGCTGAGAACTAGCAAGTGTTAATCGGTGCTTCAGAAAGACCGCAACACCGGGGGCACCTGTTGGCCCATTCCACGCACCAACAGGCCTTCCCATAGGCTAGCACTCTCTGACTCGTACCGATGTGGCAGAACGCCCGGTCGAGGTCCCATGCACTCTCCGACTCGTACCGATGTGGCAGAACGCCCGGTCGAGGTCTCATGCACTCCGACCCATACCGACATGGCACAACGCCCGGTCACGCCCAATCTTCAATATGGACTTGGGGGACTGGGCACCGTTGGGTTGGTAACCCTGCGGGTCTGCGGGACAAGAGTAAGACAGATTTAAGTCCCCATTCAAGATTGCACTTGACCGGGAACTTGGGGGACTTGTTGACAATAGCCACAGAGGGGCTACAGCAGGCCCACAGACCCGCAGCTAGTGCACTAAGGGCCGGCCCAAGACCCGGGACCGGATCACCAGCACCCGGCCTCGGGGTCCAGCAGTCTAGCCTGCTACCAGGGGCCCGGGGTGCGAGGGCGCCTGCCTGCCTAAGAGGTCACCAAAGCTGCCCTTTGGTGTGCAAACAAAAGGGAACCAGTCCCACATCGAAGGATAATGCCAGACCTCGCACCTGGCCACCTATATAAGAGCCCCAACTACCCTCATTAATAGGTAACTGATCCTTCCTACCGCTTATATACGTGCTTAAGTTATATCTATTCCAACTATACTAAGTTAGGCATCGGAGATGAGAAGACCGGCCCGCCCGGTATTCCCCTTAGTAAGCAGGTTTGCAGGAGATAGTACGAAGATTCATCTGTCTCTACCAGGCCCCAGGGTTTGTGCAGAAACAAGTCTAGACATATTCTTCATCTCTCAACCAGAGTAGTTGTTAATGAGTTTCTGTTAAATAGCGACAAACGTGACCCTTAGATAATCAGTATACCGATATTATCTCAATTGAACCACCCGCAAAGTATTTGATTTTAATCACAAAATAACTCATTATTATTGGGTTCGATCTAATTAATCACTTAATAGGTTTTTTATTATTATTATTTTTTTTGCCACAAGATATGTTCGCTAAGGTTCTCATTAAAATAAAAATTCATAAACCTGATAAGTCAATAACTAAGCAGGCACCAACTTGAACACCCTCCGTATCATAACCTCTAGGCTGTCATAAATTATAGTCCTGAAGCCCCTGCTTTGGCTTCCAATCAGCCCTAGTGCATACAATGCACCAGCTTCCAGGAGCCCCGAAAATTGGCTTTTGAAGAACCTATCAATCTAATAAGTATCAAAGTCCCAGCAGCTATTTCTCACTGTTCAGAGGTGTATTCTAATTCTGAGGTTTCGGCACTATTGTTTAAAGTTAATCCCAAACAACTATGTCCCCTTTTATTTGTTCATCCATTTCAATGATGAAGACGTGTAAGCAGACACACAACCTTATTTAAAAAATAAAAAAAATGAATCGCAATTATTGTTTTTTGGATAATTTTGAACTTGGAACCTAAACCCAAAAACAGAAGCACCTAATCCATATAGGTTCAAAAATAGTGCCCGTTTCAATCCAAAATTAAGCACTTGCGTTGTGCTGGCAATCCCATAATCCTCTTTTATTTTTGTACACTCCCATTTTACAGTTACATTTGAAAAATTAATGGATCCAAAGAAGTAGCGCGACATGTCCATCCAATGAAATTCTCTGCAAGTTACAAATCCACCGACTACTCCATCAAAAACCAAAACAAAAGAGAGAAGAAAAGAACAACAAATTTCCTCTCAACCTTTTTGTCTCAGATTCTCAAGCCCCAAATTTCTCGGATAGAAGTTACTAATCCATATCTCCATGCCAACTTCGCCATGGATCCCGAAAAGGAGGACACCGCCAACTTTCCTCTCGTCTGCACTGCCAATGGATGTCCTGCAAAGGCCCAAGTGAGGCAGAAGAAGAAGAAGAAGACGAGCGCTGTTAAGTTCTTTCTATGCTTTCAAAGAGACGATGTAATGTTCCCTCGGGTGGTGCCTGTGAATTCGTCATCCATGGTGGCAGCGGATAGTGAATTGGATGTAGGAAAATGCAGCAATGAAAAAAGGAAGCCAGAACGACATGGGTTCTTTCATGCTTTGAAAGCAATGCTGTTCAAGATTTTATTGGTGAGTTTGTTTCGTCTTCTTCTTCTTCTCGATCATTATTATGTTAGATTTTTAAATCTTTACCTGCTTTCGACTATGTGATGCTCCATTGAAAGCGAAAGAAGAAGTTAAAATCATGCAGAATTCTTGTTATTTTTTGTAAAATTCTCTTTCTCGAATCTCTATTTTCTTCTATTTGCAAAGCATGCATGTTGTTCTGCAATTTTTTTATTATTGTAATAATTTCAAGAATTGAAGAAAATAGACTCTTATTTTACGGGTCAAGCTTGTTTCAAAGAGGTCTTGATTTCTTTTTTCTCAAATGAAATTGATGTGGTCAATATTCTTCAGTCCTATTAATAGCATGCATGAATGTCTGTCTATATATTACTAGGTCAAGAAGATCCAACAAAGGAGATCAGGCAAAAGTTTTACAAATATTCCGACAAAGGAGAGTTCAATTACTTCTGGGCATACGCAAGAATGGTCAGATCGCGAAGATGTCCCAAAAATGATCACCAAAACAACTTCTTCCGGGGGTAATCCCGTGTTCACTTACGTCAAAGAGAAGGAAGAAATTGTCTTTCCCACGATGCCTCCATCGTTGCTTAAAAATGAAGAAACATGTGAAGATCAATGGCTGATCAACAAAGGACGACATAGATTATCTCACATTTTAAAGGCCGTATTGTTCGAGACAGCACTGGTTAGTGTTTCCTTATTTTCCCAACATAAAATGTAGGTTTTCATCTTTGGATAAATGCATGGAATTGTCCATCCATAGTTAATTAATTACTATAATGCTAATTAACGGCAGGCTAGGAAGATTCAAGCAAGAAAATTAGGGAAAAAATATGGATCAAATGGGAGTAGTTTAAGGTCTAGCATTGGAGAATCGTGTGAGGAAGACCCGGCAAAGTTAACGAAGTCTCCTGCGTCTTCTTTAACCAACTCTTCTGTCTTCACTTCATCTTCATTGGCCTCTACAACAAGTTCATCAGCAGTATCACGCTCCACATCACATTCGAGGTCTTTATCCGAGCGAATCAAATCTTTCCGATCAATCTCATCAAGCAATCTAAAAGCCAATTTGAGGAATTTGTCCGACAAAATTCGATCAAACTCCAGCGGTTCAAAATCTAGTTCGAGAAACAAGATCTCGTTGGAATCCATCAATTCGAATGGTTTGAAAGAAGAGCAACATGCACATTTTCCAGACGAGGTGACTCAAACTGAAAAGAAGAAGAATAAAAAAGGATCAATGTGTTATCGTTCGGCTTCAGGTCTATTCTTCTTGCTGATGAGTCTGTTGGGGTTGATAGTTTATGGTAAGCTTTGGGCAATATTGTGCACTTCATTGTGGCTGGTTTGTGTTCCTCTTTTTAGTTTGGGAGATCATAAATCGTCAACAAGCAAGGTGGTTATTGAGAAGGAGGTCACAACGGGTGGAGGAATGCTAGCAGGAACCGCTCGAACACGAACCCGAATTTTTCAAAGTCAGTAACAAAATAATGTTACTTTGTTTTGGTAATTAATTTTTATTGTTTTTATAAATGACATGTTAGTTACTGTCTGGTTTCTGATGTGATAAAAACCGAGTGACTTTTCTATGTTCTTTTGATTAAAATTGTTAGAGAATTTTTCTTCAAAGTTGTTTATATGTAGGATTAATTCTGGAGAGCTAGCTTGGACTGCTCGAGACAAACTAGTCTCTTAGTTGTTGTAATTTTTCTAATTTTGTTATATGTTAAATATGCAGACTGATCTCTATGTATGTAATTTTGTAACCATTTCTAATTGTTTTGATTTTTTTTTTTTGAAAGGGTGATTTATTTAAGGACAAATTATTGATAATTCTTTATACTTATAATGTCTCGACAATTTAATTCTTGTGTTTTTAGTTTCAACTGATCACTCCTTATGGTCTTAATTTTCTACCAATTGGTTCATTTCATCTAAAATGACTGTTTACCATGTTTCAAGTATTTCAAATGCCCTTAGGTTATTTTTTTGTATTTTTTTAGAAACTCTTCTTCAAAACCAAAACCGAGAGAGAAACTCAAGAATATCTGAGTTTATGATATATTGTCGATGTTTAATCTAAGAATTTTATAATTGCAAACTTATTGCAATCGAAAAAAAAAATACAAATTGATTTGATACATACTGCTAACAAAATCAAATAACATCACCATAATCACGATGAAATAAAATTTTATCAAATCTTCATCAATTTAAACCAAAATGAGATTAAAATAAATTTTCATCATCATCCTTAGCATTAACATCACTCTCTAAGCTCCTATGAATGAAAATATATAAATAACTATCATTCATATAATGAAGCTTACAATCAACACTACTACATTAGGCCTAATTTTTTTTTTTGGGCCAATAAGGCTCAAACTTAATTGGACTACATAACCTTTCATGCTGGGTTGTGTATTCTTCTGTTTTGGTTTTGAAGAAAAAGAAAAAGAAAACAAGAAAAAAAAAAAAAAAAAAAAACAACGCATAAGGGTATTTAAGTAAATTAGAAAATAGTTAACAACTATTTTAGACAGATTGGACCAATTGGTCGAAAATTGAGACTACGAGGAGTGACCAGTTGAAATTGAAAGTACAAAGACTAAACTGTCGAGACTCTAAAAGTGTAAGGAGTGACCATTATTTTGTTTTTTAATTAATTTCCCTCTTTTACCATTCTCATAAAAAAAAAAGTTGTACTATTAACACACCATTTTTGTAATAACCCGATTTTGTTACATTTGACTTGTAATTTTCTCGGAATCAATGGAAGGATGTTTTGTGAGATTTGGCTTTTTGTATGCTTGTAATTAGTCGTTGCGCGACGTCAGAAGTGATTTCGAGATTTCTAATTTGAAAAATCGTTTAAGTTTCATTGGGTCATTAGTTGACTTTTTGATTCGTTTTGATTTTTGAAAAGTTTCCTTCACGAAAGTCGTAGAGTTCAACGATACGAGTTCGTAGACACGCGGCACGTGTGAATCGGATATCGTATGAAAAAGTTACGGTCAGTCGAAGTTATTTCCTTTTCGGGAAATTTTCTATAAAGCCTGAAATTTTCGAGAAAATGCCAAAACTTTCTTTTTTCGTCAGTTTACCTTTTTACTGTAGCATTTTTACTGTTCACTTTCATCTCTCTCGTTTCTTTTTACTGTTCATTTCGCCGATTCGGTCAAACCTCTCCGATCTCCGCCGTCCGGCCGCCACGGCGCAAGCGCCACCCACCGGACGACGGGGTTTCTCCTCCTCTTCAGTTTGAGCCAAGGCACGGCCCCGGTGAGCAACCGTGCGCGGCGTTCCAGCGATCGAAAGGTTTCGACCGCCGTGAGCGACGGAGCAAGGCGGCGCTGGGCTCGAGCCACCTACCGTTCGGCTCGTCTCCTCGGTGCGCTCCTCCCTGGAGTGGTGGTTCTCGCCGTTTCAAGCCGGAACGAGCGGATCGGGAATCGATCCCGACCGGGTCAACCCGACCCGTTTCCAGCTCCCAGACCCGATCCGGCCCAGCCCAGCCCAGACCCGATCCGGCCTAGCCCAGTCAACTTTGACGTTGACCGGCTTTGACTGTCAACGTTGACCGTCCACTAACGTTGACCAGCCGTTTGACCGTTGACTGACGGTTGACCGGCCGTTGACCGGCACTGTAGCAGTCTGATCCAACCGTTGTTTCGGTCCGAATCGACTCGTTTCCTCCGAGGCCCGACGTTGAGCAGTGTTTTACTAATTTTGGTGAATTAAGGTGAGTAAACCTCACAACGTGCGTATTTATACGAGTTTTAATTTATAGTATTGGATCGTTAAATGTGAAATTGTTTTATGGAAATAATATTTGTTTTTAAATTGAATGAACTTGATCGACTACGGTTCATCGGTAAGTAAAATGATTTTAATATAAAAATGATTTTCAAAGGGTTTTACGATCAATGACTATAGTTGGTATTAGTGGACTATTCCTGCGTGAATGTCTACGTATATATATATTTACGTGAAATATATATAGTGAATGCATTTGGGTGGATTTATTTATGTTATGAAATTATCATCATTGTGTAAATGTGTGTTGTGAGATATGTGATTGAGTTGGTACGAAAACCAACGGCCAATGAGAGATCTTCCTGTGTTTGATGGGGATTTCTCATGTGTGGCAATTTGGGTCCACCCTGTGTTTGATGGGGGATCTTTTGGCAATTATATCGGGATACCAAGCCTTTGGCCGGGTGATTGGTTACGATTCAGTTAGAGCTCTAGTCTGTCTGCCATTGTGTGAGTTGGAGGGAAATGACAGTGGTCATCGTACCCCGAGTTTTATTCTCTTGTGGTTGTGTTGGGAATTGTGATTCTCTTTGTGTTGCTTTAATTCTTTTATCTTGGACTTGTTTGTTTTACTCACACGAGCTTTGAAAGCTTACCGGGTGTGTTGTTTACAACCCGGTACACCAATTGATGGTGTAGGGGTTAGACCTGCAGGTGAGGATCAGCAGCCAGGAGGAGGCTCCTGAGCCACGTAGCTGGTAGGTGTGAGCCAGTGACCTGGATTGTATCATTTTTGGGTTAGAGAGTGTTAGCGTGAGACTCTAGTTTACATCTATATTCTTTTATTGATGTAATATTTTTGAGTGTTTAGAGCTACGCTTTTAAACTCTGATGTTGTATAAAGTTATTCGTTTGAAAACTTTAAGTATTTGAGTTTATTTGTGTCGGTTTTCACTTGGTCGAATTTGGATTTTTATTATCCGAAATTCGGGTCGTGACAATTTTTCTCTGTTGACACACCTCTTATATCTATCTAATAAATGATGATGTGTTATTATCACATTAAATTTAAAAGAATAACACTTTAAAGCACACCTACGTACCATCCTCTATGATGTGGACTATTACAACATGATAGTGTTTGATGAGTTACTACTTATAAATCATGATGACTACACTTACCATGCATGGGTTTATTGCCAAATTTTAGAGACCACCATCATTTATGTAAATAGATTTTTCTATAATTAACTCGATCATACAAATTTCCACCTAAAAAAACACCTCATTTATATCGCTTAATGAGGTAAAAAGAATATTATACTTTTTTGATTCTTCTCTACAAAGTACAAAAAAATTGAAGAAAATTGGTCTCGTGGCATAGTCTTCCGTTTTGAGGATGTCATCCTCATGCTGGATATTTATGCTCCGATGAGAAAGGAGAACAATGTGGCACGGCCCGTCCATGATTAGGCAGTATGATATTCTAGTGTCTTCTAGCTAGAAACACTCCTTAAATTGTGCCACATTAAAATTAATGTGGCTCCAGCTCTAGCTACAGGTAGGGGTCGTCAACGGGCCGGGCCGGGCCCAGCCCGGCCCATTCATAACGGGCTTGGAGCGGGCCGGGCCGGGCTTTACAATGTAATTTAAAAATAGCGGGCCGGGCCGGGCCGGGCTTTTTAAAAATTTCTAGGATCCAAGCCCTTCAATATACGGTGGGCTTAACGGGCTTTTGCGGGCCGGGCCGAATGGCCCACGGCGGTTTGAGGCCGGGCCGGGCTTTAATTAAAATAAATAAATATCCGATATTATTTTTCAAAAAAGGGTTTGGAACCCGGTTCATAACCGGGAGGCTCATCCCCACGCCTATATATATATATATATAGTTGTCATATTAAAATACAATCATAACAAATTCAATCATAACAAATACAATCATAATAAATACAATCATAACAAATATGATGAAATACAGTGATGGTAAAAAAATCACTTAAATCCGACAAAATTAGAACCCCGATCGGTGCGGTCAACCTTATTTAAACTTATATCTCTCTATGGGGAGCCATAGTATCGGGAGGTAAACGTTCCCAAATTTTTACATGGCTGATTACGTCTCATTTATTTAAGAGTTTAATGTTTGGAAGAGTCGACGAAACAAAATCATGTAAAGGTACCTAATAGCGTTTTCGTGTGATAAGTTTTATGAAAATATGGTTGACCGTTTCGATCGAGCATCGAACGTTCACGAAACGAGTTGATTTTTCTCCTCTACTCATATTTAACTATAACGATCACATCAGACGGTCAAAATTTTCATTTTGTTAATTTAGCCATTATAATGACAACATGCTTACTAATGTGGTATAACTTGATTAGTAGATTATACTCAAGTGTACAACTTTTCAAAACAACTATATAAAAGAAGTCAAATTTTGAAAAATTTTATGAAATAGAATTTGATCGTTATGATGAAATACGGTGATAGTAAAAAAATCACTTAAATCCGACAAAGTTAGAACCCCGATCGGTGCGGTCAACCTTATTTAAACTTATATCTCTCTATGGGGAGCCATAGTATCGAGAGGTAAACGTTCCCAAATTTTTACATGGCTGATTACGTCTCATTTATTTAAGAGTTTAATGTTTGGAAGAGTCGACGAAACAAAGTCATCTAAAGGTACCTAATAGCGTTTTCGTGTGATAAGTTTTATGAAAATATGGTTGACCGTTTCGATCGAGCATCGAACGTTCACGAAACGAGTTGATTTTTCTCCTCTACTCATATTTAACTATAACGATCACATTAGACGGTCAAAATTTTCATTTTGTGAATTTAGCCATTATAATGACAACATGCTTACTAATGTGGTATAACTTGATTAGTAGATTATACTCAAGTGTACAACTTTTCAAAACAACTATATAAAAGAAGTCAAATTTTGAAAATTTTTATGAAATAGAATTTGATCGTTATGATGAAATACGATGACGGTAAAAAAATAACTTAAATCCGACAAAGTTAAAGCCTCGATCGATGATATGTTTACTTCGTGATTTTTAGACTATAATTTAAAATTCTTAAAAATATTAATATAATAATTATTTTTAACGAACTTAAATGATAAAATAAATGAGTTTAATAAAAAAGATGATCCATATTGTGCTAGTGAAGTGTGAATATCCATTAAAGTGTGTGAAAATAAAGATCTAATTAATATATTAATGTGTCAAAAATATAAAATAACTCTATATGGGGGTAACTTATTCTTTAATTATTGAGGTATGGATTTTAACGGGCTTTACGGGCTTTTGATGGAGCGGGCTTGACGGGCTCTTAACGGGCCGGGCCTACGGGCCGGGCCGAGTTTCTAACCCCTAAACTAAGCCCGGCCCTCTACCCACCGGGCCCGGGCTTAAGCGGGCTTTTAGACGGGCCGGGCCGGGCCGGGCTTGAAGTCCATCGGGCTTGCGGGCCTCCATCGGCCCACTTGATCCGTGGGCTTAATGATGACCCCTAGCTACAGGACGTACTAAATATTAGTAGGCGATAATACAAGGTGTAAACGCATTGATGGAGCACTCTGATGATGGCGTGGAGGCTGTGAAGTCATCCAAGAGCCATTTCTGATGACGAGTGACGTCAATCTCTGGAGTTTTGATCGTCGGCTCCGGTAGTTTTGGTTCACTAAGAACGTACGTAGCAAACTTTGTGGCTCAGGAGGATCTTGTCCAGTGGGGTTTTCCAACCATTAAAAATTTGTATTGTAGTCCCGTCTAAGATTGGGCATATGGGGGATTTCCCCACCCCCGCACCCGCACCCCCTGCCCCCGCCTCTACCCGCCCCCGTCCCCGTCGGGTAATGGGTTCCCCGCCCCCGCCCCCGCCTCCGTCCCCGCAATTCATTGGCTTCGGACGGTGGTGTGGCCGCCGGAGAGAAATCGGTGCGGTTGGATACGGTTTTCAAGGGCGCGATATCATAGGTGCCGCCGCTTGCGACAAGAGTAGTGGCCGGACGGTGAGGACCGTAGGATATGGCGGAGCTGAGGCTGACGATGCCGGCGAGGCAGTGGACGGTGACACGGCGGGAGTAGAAAAGGCCGGGGAGAGTGACTTCGACTCCGGCGACGGCGATGGGGTCGGTGGAGAGGCGGAGAGTGGTGGAGGGGAAGAGAGTGGGGAGGATGGAGCCGGAGGAGATGGACCGGAGGTCGGAGAGGGAGAGGCGGAGAGGGACGAAGTGGAGGCGGAGCGTTTCGGTGTAGGACGACGCCGTTTGGATCATGTCGAGTGCGAAGAGAGAGGCGTAGGTAGGAGTGAATATGGTGAAGGTAGCGTTGGGCTGCAGCGTGAGGATCTCGTACTGGAGGTCGGAGGTGGCCATGGCGTTGCAAACGAGATTGTAGCCGCGGTTGCAGAGCAATGGTGATCAGATAATGGTATAAACTATGCCTTGAAATGGTAAAAACTTTTTTTTATGTTAGTGTTTGTTTGAAAAAAAAAACAAAAAAAAAAAATCCAAAACGGGGTCCCCGTCTGGGTAATGGGGAAACCCGCACCCGCCCCTGCATTCCCGCGGGGGAAATTAGCTGCCCCGCACCCGCCTCCGCATCCTTGATGGGGAACCCGCCCCCGCCCCCGCCTGAAAAATATGGGGAAAACTTGCAGGTTCCCCGCCCCCGCCCCCATATGCCCATCCTTACTCCTGTCATTGAGCGATTAAGGGTTCTGGGGAGATGGAGGAACTGTCGATCTACATGGATCCATATAGATTCCAGAAACCTTGTTCTTCTGAAGAAATAAACATTTGAGTAATTCTGAATCAATTGAAAAACTAATGTGCAACTAGATGAGTTTTGGAACAGTCTAATAATTATTTAATTTTTTCTTCTTTTAAATTTAATCAATTCAATTCTTAAGTGAAATCCAAATACATAATTCATAATGAAAAGTTCAAATATACCTATGGATGTTGATTCGATGAGCATCCTTCTGCAAAGTTCGCCGCAGACATCATCATCAGCTTCATCTTCGTTTTGATTTTTCGCAACCACCTCAGAATTCTTAACTATGGACATGCTACTAAATTGCAAACTCATTATAAAAATGAGTTATGTTCTTGCATCTATTGCAACTGTCTTTGGCAAAATAATGGACTAAACAGACTAGTGGTTTTGGACAAACAATGGACTAATTAATATTGTGCGTGGATTTTCGTAAAACACTTTTTGAATTTTTAGATGTGGTCGTTTTCTTGTTAGTTTCGTCTTTATCTTATTTTACTCATTATAACTGCTCAATACAGTATTTGACCAAATTAAGATAAGACCAATAAAATATACATTTCCTTTTAAAATTGTATTTTTTTTTTTATAAATAAAAAACGGGCCGGTGCCTCTTAAGCCTTCATTGATGAAACTATCAGATACAAAGGGAGGAGAGGACCCCTGATCACAATAAGTGTGATGACCCTGACCTGACCTGGCTAGAAAAGCTAACAGGTAGACAGGTTACACATCTCACATCGCCCGGGAGAGAGTGGATGATGTGCTTATATATGCAGAGTTAGCACTATACATTGAGACGTGTTTTAGGGTGAAACCTCAAGAACAAAAACAGTGCTGGTCAGTGGGCCTAAAGCGAACAATATCTCAAGTGTATGGGATAGACTGTTACATATGGTATCAGAGCCTGTCCCCGGTCGGAAGGGTGCCGACGCGGGGGTCGAACCCTAAGGGGGGTGGATTGTGATGACCCTGACCTGACCTGGCTAGGGAAGCTAGCAGGTAGGCAAGTCACGCATCTCACATCGCCCGGGAGAGAGTGAATGTTGTGCTTATATATGCAAGGTTAGCACTATACATTGAGACGCGTTTTGAGTGAAACCTTAAGAACAAAAACCGTGTGAGCCAGTGGGTCTAAAGTGGACAATGTCTCAAGGGTATGGGCTAGACTGTTACAATAAGCATCTATAATAAGACAAAAAATAATATTGTTGCCAGACATTGATCCCCCTTGACGACGCGCCTTGTTCACTCCAGCCCCACCCCGACTCAAAAAACCGAGAGAGAAGAGTGAGAGCAAATACAGATCTCACCCTCCGAGTTTGAAACACATCCCAAAATTGACAACCCAACCAGCCGCACCCACCAAATGCCGGCTAGGCTAGAGGCCATCGCTAGTGACGGGGAGAAGTCGTATAGGCACGACACAACCCTTTTTCTAGGGTTTCTAGAGAAAAAAGGCGACACCAATATATAATCAAGCTTAACCTAGTCTCAATTTTTGTATTTTATTTTAAAAACACTTATAAAATGTTTACTAACTTTATTTTGTTTTCCAATACTAATATAATAGACGACTTCTACATGAGTTAATGATTCATTCCCTCGTCACATGATCAAAATAACAACTATTTTCCTCGTAAAAAAAAAATATATATAAAAATTAATTAATTAATTAATATCTCACCTTACTGTTATTGAAAAACGATAAATTCATAATCAGACAATGAAATAAATTGGAGGACTATAAAATAAAAATATTCAAATTGTTGTAGGAGAAATAGATTGATAAATCTCTCTGTGTTTATTCATTGATAAGGAGGCCTTTATATAGGCATTACATCAAGTATCCCTGGCGAACAGGGATTCCCTATCTAATAGAGTATCTAGACTTCTAGTCTTATTAGGGCAAGACACACCTCGGAAGTTACGGAGTTAACCTTCCTTGAACACTCCCCCTTGTGTCGCGTCCTCAATGGTGCATGAACCGTTGCCTCGTTAAAACCTTTGCCAGCAAACAAAAACCTCTTGGGCAAAAATAAAAGCATGGTCTAAGGAAAAAGAGTACAACGCACCAACTACAAGTATGTGAGACATGCATAACTAGGCTCCCCCTGAAGTCTAGATGAGAACTCCCCCTGATAGTCAATCAGTCTTTGAGTTCGGATAAGCGACACATTCCAATGCGCTTTACATGCTTCATAAATGTAGATTTAGGTAGAGACTTGGTGAACAGATCCGCTGCATTTTCTTCTGAGCTGACTTGCTTCACTTGAATATTCAAAGTCTCTTGCTGCTGCTGATTGTAGAAGAACTTAGGCGAAATGTGTTTAGTATTGTCACCCTTAATGTATCCCAACTTCATCTGCTCAATGCATGCTGCATTATCTTCAAATATGCAAGTTGGTCCCATCGTAGTAGACTCAAGTCCACTAGACTCTCGAATGTGAGATATAACTGAGCGAAGCCAAATACATTCTTTGACTGCTTCATGTAGTGCAATAATCTCAGCATGGTTCGAGGAGGTAGCAACAAGGGTTTGCTTGGTTGATCTCCAAGATATCGCCGTATTCCCAATGGTAAAAACATAACCGGTTTGGGAACGTCCTTTGTGTGGATCTGATAAATATCCAGCATCAGCAAATCCTACCATTACATCATTTGGTGTATCTGAGTAGGAGGGGGTATCGCCAAAGCCGTATCGGGACCACGACTTAGCATCCGCGGGTCCGGATAAGTTGGCGGATATGTCTGCAGGATGGCGGATGGATGAACCAAAGCCAGTCTTGGCGGATATGGCTGGCGGATGGCAATCCGAGCCATGGTTTGTGCTGTTAGATGCAAGAGATCGACTAGGTGTCGAATCCTGATGAGTGTATCGATAGTACAAGCCCATGTCAAGGGTTCCTTTAAGGTATCGGAAGATGTTCTTGATTCCAACCCAATGACGTTGTGTTGGCGCAGAGCTAAATCTAGCTAACAAGTTCACAGAGAAAGCGATGTCTGGTCTAGTACACTGAGCTAAGTATAACAAAGCTCCAATCGCACTAAGATATGGATATTCAGCTCCCAAGACCTCTTCGTCATCTTCTTTCGGACGAAAGGGATCTTTGTTGATATCCAGACTCCTAACGACCATGGGAGTGCCTGTAGGATGCATAACTTTGTCCATGTTAAATCGCCTGAGCATCTTTCGGACATATGCAGACTGGTGTATAAAAATTCCACCACTTCGGTGCTCTAGTTCTAAGCCTAGGCAAAACCGAGTCCTTCCCAGATCTTTCATCTCGAATTCGGATTTCAAATAGCTAGCGGTCTCATTGATCTCATTCAGAGTTCCAATGATGTTCATATCATCGACATAGACGGCTATAATGGCAAATCCTGAACTTGTTCTCTTTATGAACACACAAGGGCACAACTCATCATTCTTGTATCCTTTCCCAATCAAGTAATCACTTAACCGTGTGTACCACATCCTACCAGATTGTCGGAGTCCATATAGAGATCGTCTCAACCTGATAGCAAATGAACTTCGTGGTTTTTGCTCACTTGACTTGGGTAACGAAAGTCCTTCTGGCACTTTCATGTACATCTCCGTATCTAGATCCCCATAAAGATACGCAGTTACAACATCCATAAGCTGCATATTGAGTCTCTCTGAGACTACCAAACTGATTAAGTATCGGAAGGTAATAGTATCCATGACAGGAGAATACGTCTCCTCATAATCAATTCCAGGGCGTTGAGAAAAACCTTGCGCCACGAGTCGAGCTTTATATCGCTGGACTTCGCCATTCTCATTGCGCTTTCTGACAAAGACCCATTTATGTCCAACAGGCTTCACGTTCGGCGGTATAGGCACAACCGGTCCGAATACTTGCCTTTTCTTTAGAGAGTCTAGTTCAGCCTGGATTGCTTCTTCCCACTTCGGCCAATCCGCCCTACGTTGACATTCATCAACAGTGCGGGGTTCCATATCGTCGTCGTCAATAACTTCTTGAGCAACGGCGTAGGCGAATGCATCATCGATATACATGGAATTTCTTTCCATCAGATTGTGCATGCATAAGTAGTTTAGTGAGATTTCCTTGTTCTCCAACATCAACAGTGAGTCTGAGGCGTCCCCCAGATGATTCAGAGTTGATTCTTGGACATAGGTATAGTCGGAGACAATCTCGTGTGACGGCGTCACAGTATCGATGATGAACGGATCGCTTTGTGCCTGGACACATGCCCTCTTTCTAGGTACATTGTCTTTGGAACCGATTGGTCTCCCCCTCTTTCTAGGAGGATCCGAAGTCGACGCCGGCTCTCCACTTGGAGGTGCCGAGCCTAGGCTGCCGATGGCACCTAGGGCTGCGGGTCCGAGACCGGCGGCGCGTGCTCGCGCATGGCGAGGAATGTTAAGCCTTGCAGGTACATTCGCAGCAGGTATGGTTGATCTTGTCACTTTCGCAATATCAGTAAAGGAGTCGGGCATCGTATCCGCCACCTTTTGTAGTTCTAATATGCGTTGTATTTCAGTCTCACACTGAGACGTACGGGGATCATAATGAGACATAGTGGGAGAGAACCACGTCAATTCCTGACGTTCATTTGGGACGGATGCGGCCCCATCTCCCCCTAACGGCGGGAAGGATGTCTCATCAAAGTGACAATCTGCAAATCTTGCAGTAAACAGATCACCTGTCATAGGCTCTATATAGCGGACAATAGTTGGTGCTTCATATCCAACATAAATAGCTGATCGTCGTTGTGGACCCATCTTGGTACGCAGTGGAGGCGTGATAGGCACATATACGGCACAACCAAAAGTACGCAGATGCGAAATATCAGGCTCGTAACCAGTTACCAACTGGTACGCACTAAATGGTTGGCTATCTGTGGGTCGTAGACGAATAAGCATAGCTGCATGTAATATTGCATATCCCCATGCCGAAACTGGCAAGTTTGTGGCCATGACAAGAGACCTAGCTACAAGCTGTAGTCTCTTGATAGCGGCTTCTGCAAGACCGTTCTGAGAATGAACGTGGGGTACGGGATGTTCAACTTCAATCCCAACTGACATGCAATAGTCATCAAAACACTTTGAGGTAAACTCTCCAGCATTATCCAGTCTGATGGACTTAATCGGATTGTCCGGGTGGTGAGCCCGAAGCTTAATAATCTGAGCTAGGAGTTTAGCGAATGCAGCATTCCTCGTGGACAACAACGCTACGTGTGACCAACGCGTTGATGCATCAACCAGAACCATGAAATATCGAAATGGTCCGCATTCTGGTGTTATAGGTCCACAAATATCACCTTGTATTCGTTGTAGAAACGGAATATTCTGTTTATTATCAATAGCAAAAGATGGTCTTGCTTGAAGTTTTGCTAGTGAACAAGCTTTACAAAACGAACGATGAGCATTAGACATCGCTACAGAAGCATGAGAAGCAGGAGGGGGCCGAACCTCTCCTTGGAACCGAGAGGCGGCTATCGACGGCACGGCCGAACCGAGGCCGGGGCGCCCTCTGTGCTTTTGTGATCGGAAAAATGGATGACCGTGGGAGCATTTCAAAATACGGATCATCAGATCACGACCCGGATGACCGAGTCTATCATGCCAAAGCTTATAAGCATCAGAATCACATAATATAACAACATGAGATTCGTTGGCTCGAATGGTTGTGAAATACATGCCATTGCGAACTCGCTTACACTTCTCCACAATGCGAGTGCGCATAGATTGAGTGGAGGTGATCAACAGATATTCAGTTCCATCTTCAACATAAGTGCTGAGGTGATAGTCATTGTCACGCACATCCTTGAAAGCTAGCAAGGTTCTTGGCGCCTTAGGCGCATATAGGGCGTCCTCTACCCGAATCTCAGTGCCATTTGGCAGTAAGAATTGAGCAGTGCCACGACCCTTAATTACGGGTCCAGTTCCTGTCATCGTAGATAACGACGATTCTCTTGGCGTAAAATCCGAAAACAATTGCCGATTTCTCAGAATCGTGTGAGTTGTTGCACAATCCAACAAACACTCAATCTCGCCTTGATACATCTACAAAAACAATGTAAATTGAATCAATAGTCTACTTTAGACTTTGGCGAACACTTTAAAGTAAGTGTACTGAAACAATATATCATCACAAAATGAAGTGCATTAAGGCCAATAACATAGCCATGGCAACGACAAAATTTGAGAGAAAGAGATAAGCCGCATTTTAATCACCGAGTATCACCAATGATAATCATAGCCTAGGTCAGAGATTGAGACCGGACACCATCGTAGGTGGCGTGGCCGAGCCAAGGCCGAGGCCAAGGCAAAGGCCGGGGCCAAGCCAAAGCCGAAGCTGTGGTAAGGCCAAAGCGACCCAGAGGCCGAGCCGAAGCAAGGCGAGTGGTGAGAGTCGGTCAGGCATTGAGGCAATGCGATGCGACGGTTGAGCTAAATCCGAAGCATGGCGAGTCCGAAGACACTTCGTTGCCGAGCCATTGATGCAAAAATTGCATTTGTTCGATAGGCTATCGATTGTTGGTTTCAAAAAACCGGATTCGGTGCTGAGCCAAGCTGGCGAATGGCCATGGCGAGTGAGGCCTAGCGAGTCGCGGCCAAGCGCTTATGGGCTTTGGCGAGCGAGGCATGGCGGATCGCAGCCAAGTTGGCGGATCGCTGATCGCGGATCTCGGATTAGTTGGCGAATAGCCATGGCGAGCGAGTCCTGGCGGATCGCGACCAAGTTGGCGGATAGCGGATCGCGGATCACGGATCGCGGATCTCGGATCGCGGATCGTGCATCGCGGCTCGCGGATGGCGTATCGCGTATCGCGGCTCGCGTATCGTGGCTCGCGGATGGCGTATCGCGGCTCGCGGATCTCTCCTTTTGTCTTTTGTGATTTTTCGGATATGAGTTAACATCACCAGAATTTTGGTGAACTCAAAAATGATTATGCCATTGAGAATTGGACGCATTGAACCAATTTTGCTTTCAGGGATGTAAAAATCTTAAATCATTCGTAGAATAAGATAGATTTTATTGATGACAACTCAAAAATACATCATGGTTGTTCTAAATAGAACGACTTATCGAACAAAGTCGTGATTTATTGACTATTCTGTCAAAGTAACAATCAAAATCAAACTTGAACACGTATCTCATGACCTAAGTCAAATACTTATTCATAGTCTGGAGTATCATACTCCTGAGTCCTACGTTTCTTGGTAGGTTGGAAGTCATCGATGGCGAAGTTCGTATTTTCCTCATCGTATACTTCTTCCTCAAAGTCTCCTACATAGTGTGCTTCTTGCTCTATGTATTGTTTGTGTTTCTTGTAAGCGGCTTGAATATCTCTGCTTGCTATGCAATCGCGTTGGAGATGATTCTTAGAACCACATTTGAAGCAAGGAGCCGAAGCATTGTTCGGCGGATGGCCACCACGCCTGGGACCGGAACCAAAACTGTTCCTCCCTCTGGGAGCGGCGGCTCTGCCATCATCCCTTGTCCAAGAAAGAGGTCGGCCACGGCCGACGCCTCTTCTCCCTCCTCGTCCGCCACGTATTGCTCTTGGCGTACGTGGTGGCGGTGCTTGACGTTCATGAGGTTGATGCTTCTGCTTAAAAGCTTTACCACGGGCTTGATGAGATTCCGCAATGAATTTCGGTCCTCGAGGCCTCTTATTGGTGGTAAGAATCAACTCATGGTACCTCTCCTTTCTTTGAAGCACATTCATCAAATCGCTGAAGGTTTTGATAGTGCCTTTCTCGCGGAGATCGCGGTACTGATGCGACAACATGGACGCAGATTCTGGGAACGTTGTGAAAGTCTTCTCCATCATATCATCATCGGTCTTTTCGACCCCACAAAAGCTCAAATCAGATTGCAAGTTTAGCATAGTCTGATGATATTCCTGGACGGAATCAAAATCCAGTAAGCGGATTTGCTCCCAATCAGACATGAGGTCTGGGAGTTGTGCGTCATGCACATTGTCGAAGCGGTCCTTGAGGATATCCCATAGCTCTTTGGGATCAGTTTTCCTCAGGTATTGCTTCTTGAGCGTTGGATGGATATGGCGCCTGAGAAACATCAGGGCTTGTGCTTTCTGTTCAGGAGAAGCGTGTAAGCTTTCATCCTCAGGAGGGTTGATGGTGGCAGTAAATCTTTTACCAATGAAAGTGTTCTCAACATCTGAGACCCACCTCTTGTATTCCTTGCCTTGGACATCCAAGATGTCAAATTCTGGACGCTGAGTGTCAGCCATCTACAGAACACAAACAGGGAGACGTTAGTATGTTTGAATACTAATCAAGTTTGATTGTTCTTTTAGAACAGTGCCAAGATATATCATGGTCACATAAATCGATGCTTAACGTGACTTCAAGTCACAATCGATATCTTCCCTTTGTTTTCTTTCCAAAAAAGAATAATACGTTATGGTTCACAGTGACATCACAGTCACAAGCATAACGGTGGCCGGTAACATCACAGTTACCCCAATAAACGTTGGCACCGGGGTGACTAAATCCCCGTATGCCGTCCCGAGAAGCGATAGAATCGGGATGAAGAAGCAGGGACACGGAAAGGTCCCGGAAGAGAAAACAAAACCCAACTATTGAAATTTCAGAAGCGGGAACGTTTATGAAAATATTTACCTCTTCAAGAGAAGCTTGATCAAACGAAACTTGACTCTTGGGGAAGCTTGTTTTCTTCGATTTTTCTTGATTTCTTCTCAACCACGAATAAGGGTTCGCGGATCGCTTGCTTGGCTTGCGAGCAATTTTGATCTTCTGGCAGATGCGTGCAAAAAGTAGCACGCAAGGGAGAGCTGCTGGCGAGCGGGTTGTCTGCCTAGAGGCAGAGGAGGAGCAGTACTCGAAGGTACAGTGCGGCAGGCGAGCAGCGCAGATGCTGCTGAGAAGAGGCCGACGGTGCCGAAGGGAAGAATCGGCGGCCGACGGTAGGTTAGGGTTTCGAGAAAAAAAAAAAAAAATCGGAATTAGGGTTTCTAGGGTTTATTAGACGGGAGGCTAGAGCAATGTGCTGATAACGTGTTGTAGGAGAAATAGATTGATAAATCTCTCTGTGTTTATTCATTGATAAGGAGGCCTTTATATAGGCATTACATCAAGTATCCCTGGCGAACAGGGATTCCCTATCTAATAGAGTATCTAGACTTCTAGTCTTATTAGGGCAAGACACACCTCGGAAGTTACGGAGTTAACCTTCCTTGAACACAAATGTTGTTTTTAGAAGTATGAATAAAAACTTGATTTATCTAAAATTAAATCCCAATGTAAATTGATGGATCCCCCGGTATCTTCTTCGAGAAAAATAGTAAATGACAACAGTCACGTGCTTATTACGTGATCTTAAACCCTCTCCGTTTATGGGGTGTTGATTTCCCGGGCAAAAACCCCAAACCCAATCAACAAATTAACCCAGAGAGAGTAAAGCGAGCATGGTCGCCAAGCTCTTCCTCCTCAGACCTCACTCTCTCCCCCTCTTGACTCTCCACTCTAATTTCCTCTTTCCCAAACTACCCTCCCTCCCCAAAACATTCCCCATCCTCTCCCTCTCCTTCTCCACCCAACTTCCAGACCCAGACCTCTCCTATGGACCCTCCCTCCGCAAGGGCACTCCCGCCCCCATTTCTCGCATCACCTCCCAACCAATCGAAGAATCCCTAATCGACCAAGACAGCTTCGCCAGGGTTTTCCACATCGCCGCCCTCCGAGTTCCCGCAAAAGCCTGTTTTGCCCTCGAGAGTCGCCTTCGCGGCCACCTCCTCAACTGGCCCCGCGTCCGCAACATCGCCCGCGTCCCCGGCGACGAAGTCGAAGACGACGTCGCCGAGCTTCTTGCTAATAATAGTAACCGGAGTGAAGATGAGGGAGGAGACCAAAACGGCGTCGTTTCGCTCCACCACCGCGTGTACGGGAAATCCAAGGGCGACGGCGAGCCGCTGAGCGCGGTGCTGTACAGGGAGAAGCTGGCGAAGACGTTCGACTCGCGCGGGTACGTTAAGTTCCGGAACCTGGCGAAGATGTCGAGGCCGAACCAGAAGAAGAGGAGAGTGACGGAGGATGACGGCAGTGAAGGGAGGAGGAGGAACCGGAAGGGTGAGTTTTCAGTGGTGGAGGTTGTGGAGGATGAAGATGAAGAAGGTGAGGACTTGAAGGGTTTGCTGGGGGATGAGTTTCAGGGGAGGAAGAAATGGAGAGGTTCGACGAGGTTGTTGTTATTGGATCAAAGGTATTGGGATAAAGGTGTCGAGGAGTTGCCTCAGGCAATCCAGGTTTGTGAATCATGATCCGAAAACGCGATGCGTAATTGTAGTTTCTGTTGTAATGTAGCTGCATAATGCTATAGTTTAGTTTTGGTGTGCTTTGAACTATTTTGCTTTGCATAAATGGGACTGAATGATGATACGGAAATGCCAAGTGTGTTTGGTTTGGTGCATTACTGCCGTCACATGATTGTTTTTCATTGAAGACCTTATATTGCATTGGTTTTGTAATGCTATGATTCGGGGATGTAATGTTGGTTTGATATCGTCTACAGGCTGTGATGAAGGAAGATGCTGGGAAAAGTATGAGGCCTAGCATTGAGCTCGTGAGATGCAAACTGACACTTTTTTATGATTACTGGCAGATGAATGAGGTATTTCAAACAAGGATATCTTAGGTGTGTTTATTTAGTCCATGCTATCCTTATCTTGCCTTTTTCTTTCCTTCTCCAAACTATTGAAACCTTTCGGTCGTCTCATGTGGCACATTATTGTTCATCTATTTACTAAACCAAGTGGAACTCAGAATAAAAGATCTCATAGCCAATTGGTGACTTTTTAGTCATGCGACCGGTTATTTTCAGCTTTTTGTGAAGGAATGGGTTATATCAGTTAGACATGTACATTGAACAAGTTTTGAGTCCAAGGGCCTGCTGAGTGGGTATGATATCCATGGTTTTAAACTTTTAATTGTTTTGGCAGATATTGGAGGCTTTGCTTCCCGAAGGAATGATTGTTCCTTCAGCCTTTGAAACAGTCGGCCATATTGTACACCTAAACCTGAGAGATGAACAATTACCTTACAGAAAGTTTATAGCTAAGGTACTTATTCTGGAAAAAAAAATTTCAATAATCTGCTGCGCAACAACTTTAATAATTAAGAACTACAGTTATGTTTTATTTACAGGTGATTCTTGATAAAAACAAGCCAAAGATTCAGACAGTTGTCAATAAAATCGATGCCATTCAAAATGACTATAGAACAATGCAGTTTGAAGTTTTAGCTGGGAATCATTCACTCGTGACAAAAGTAGTTGAGAATGGTCTGCGATTTCAGGTTGATCTTGCAACAGTGTATGTTCCTTAGCAACTGTTTTGAATTTCTTTTAGTAGTGCAAAAAAGTGATAAGTTTCTGTGTTCATTTTGTTACTGTGAGGATATTTCTGGTGATTTTGGTACTAAAAGTTTCTGTTGATCTCCATGTGTCCTTACTTTATCTTTATATAATTGGGTCGTGATGTTATCACTACCAAATGAGCTCTGAGCTCTTGCTTAAGTGTCTACGCCAAAGTTATTTGGATTCTAGGGGGAGAGTTTTACTTGGAACTTTGAATTTGAAATTCACAATTGTCGACAAAAGGAGGATTCCTTGTTTTAGATGTGGCTTGTAGTGGATTTTGGTTCGCCATGATGTTTAACAAAGGACTCTTTATCCTCTTGATATTATATTTATTTATTTTTATGGTGCACATCTTATTCTTTGTGTTTCACTATTCCCCATTCCTAAAACTGTTGTATATTTAAATGGATGGCTTGTCGAGATCACATTCTTATGCTCTTTTATGTAGGTACTGGAATTCTAAACTTGCAACAGAAAGACAAAGGCTGGTGAACAGCTTTACCCGCAATGATGTTGTGTGTATGTGTTCTTCTTGGGCTCATTATACATATGTTTACAGTTACAAATATGCTGTATCCTGAAACCCAAAGAAAACATAAGAATAATGCTCTACATATTCCCTAAAGTGATAATGCAATAATCATTTATATAGAGCTGAAAATTTAGTCAAATGGTAATGGGTTAATTAGGGCATTACTGTTGTGGAGTAATTAAATTTTGCTTCCATCATGTCCTACAGCTTTAAAGCATCAGTTTGAGCTGCTTAATTTCATGCAATCATATTTGTTTGCTATTGACAGGTGATGTTTTCTCTGGAGTTGGTCCAATAGCTATCTCTGCTGCAAAGATTGTAAAACGAGTTTATGCCAATGATTTGAATCCCCACGCTGTTGAATATCTGCAAAAAAATTGTGGTATCAACAAACTCGATAAGAAGATTAAGGTATGAAAGAACTCACTGCAGTAATATATAATCATGGGAATTTAGAAGTAGAATACTACATAACAGTTATTTCTTTGGAAGAATGATTATGTAATATTAAAGTACAGCAAGTGCTTCTTCTGTCAAACAATCATACATAATTTACCCAGATGAGTTTTAGTTGATTAATGAAGCAAGACTCATGATCCTATTTGTACTGCTAAAATAATGCCCATTAAAGGTTCTCCGTTGTTGCTTAGATCTTGAGCTGCTATGAATTAGTTGTGATTGATAAAAAGCAATATAACAGACACCTACAGTCATAATCTTTCTTAACATTAGGGTTCTGAGTTAGCTAACCATTATCTGTACAAAATTGTATTATACTCTTTCTTCTTTGGAGTGTGTTTGTTTCTTTGGTAGATCTGCCTGAATCAAATTACTCTTCTTCATTATTATAGTCCTCTGATTTAAGGGGAGACTTTAGTATCGCACACAACAGAGGCAGTAGCTTTCTCACTTCCCATACCTATGGTTAATAGTAACTTTTTCTTTGCATTTTTCCAAAGGATGTTTTATATGAACAATGGAATGTCTTCATACTAATATTCTTTCTTCTATGGAGTAGGTCTTTAATATGGATGGAAGGAGATTCATTAGTGCCATGTTTGCAAGTGATAAAGCTCAATCCATTACTCAAGTGGTGATGAATTTGCCAAAGGATGCTGCAGAGTATCTAGGTAATTTGGACTTATTCCCTTTCGGTTATAAGTAAATCATCTGTTAGTTATTGGTCTGTGAATTTTCATTTATACTTAATCAACATGTAATAAATCTTTTTCTTATCAATCAAATTTACAGTAGGGATTTGTCACGTGACATTGTAGTGTTTTGTAATACAGGTAAACTCAGTAATCATGTAATATTGTAGTGTTAAACCGGGTTTTCAGGGCACATTTGGGCAAATCGGGTCAATCTGTTAGTGTTCAGTAGACTCTGATTTTGCCTAATTTATAGAACCCTTTTCTACAAGACAGGGAAGGGAAAACTGAGTTGGTCATTGTAGTCTATTTGCTTCTGTTATGCATTACTAACTAATTGTCTCTGATTTTGCTATGTGCACAGATGCATTTAGGGGAATTTTAAGAGATAGATCAAAGGATGAAGAATTTAACTTGCCAATGATCCATGTTTATGGATTCTCCAAAGCTGAAGATCCTGAGTTTGACTTCCATCAGGTACAGTGCTCAGTACTCTCATATGTCTGGATTTCAGGCTTTATCTATACTTCTCATCAGTTTTTCACCCTATCCGTTCTGTAAATCAATGCAGAGAATAAGAATTGCACTGGCAGAAGTGGCAGTATATGTAGAAATGCGCAGGGTTCGCCTTGTTGCACCAGGAAAATGGATGTTGTGCGCATCATTCTTCCTCCCAAAAACTGTAGCTTTTGCAAAACCAGTGGATATATAATAGGTCAAGACCTGAGTTCGTGATACCCATATTTTCTTGTGTTGTACATAAATTAGATAGATCATAGATGTATATGGTTCTGTAGTCAGTTTCAGTGAAATTTATAATAATTTATCACATTGACTTACATTTTCTTGTTTATCCTCTAGTTCTAGCTGGTGGAGCAAGCAACTATACCCTATTGGCATTTCCTATTCCCTCCATGTAAGATTCCTCTCAAATTGCCCTTAATAGATTAGGGAATTGATATTCACACATCCAAATCGGTAATCACACCTCATTTTCTCTTCATCATCAAGAAACAAGCGAGTGTGAATAGTTGAAAAGAAACCAGTAGCCGAAAGTAGGGTGTCACCACCAAGAGAGATTAGATACTGAAAACCAATAGTTCAATTTATTATATATCAAATCAACACAGTATCTTCAAAAGCTTTATAGGCACTCTGCTAACTGCTCCTATTTCTGTAACTTGACCATACCGATTTATAAAGAGTGTTGTTATTGGGACCTCCACATTTGCTCATTAGACCTCCAATACTTTCTACACCTCCATTATACTTTTGAATATAAGCATTTACTCACTAGACTTCAATTCAAATTACCGAAATAACCTTAAATATGTTATTTACATATATTTCAATAACTTACTCATTCAACCTCCTATTCAATCACTAGATCTCTATTTCTTAATTTTTTTTTTATTTCATGTGTAAGACCTAATGAGATAAATAAAAACATAGGATATACAAATATTTCACACAATAGCTTATGTCCTTGTACTATTTCAATAGTTACTAGTGTGTTGTAAATATATTTAAGGTCTAATAAGATATATAAAAATATTCAATATATATATATATATATATATATATATATATATTGAACATCAAAACAATTGACTTTTTTTTTTCTTCATGTTGCAAACTTATTAAAATATATGCGCTTAATTTTCAACACTTACTCTTGACCTTATATTTTGTATATGCGCTTAAACATGTATAATTATAGTAACTTTATGTCACATTAACAATCTTATAATTTATATATTTGCTTAGTTTTAACACTTACTGAAATTAGAAAATAAATTTGATAAGGAAAATAATAAATAACATTATCATTGAATTAGAAAGTCTATAGATAATAAATATAATACTCTTTTTATACACTTATTGTCCTCAATAGTCTTTATGCAAGAGGATACAAATGTAATTCAATAATTGAAAATAAAGGGAGATCAAGTGAGCAAATGTGGAGGTTCCAATAGCAACACTCTTTATAAAAGATAAAACTACGAGCATATTCAAACAGAAAAATTCGAGGTAAAAATGCACTTCCGTAAAATGATATTGGGCCGGGGCGGACAGTCAGGTCTCTGCAAAAGCCCAAGCTCATAATCCACAGAGAAACACCTGGCATTCTGAGTTGAAATACCCATTTCTCTGCACTCTCATCTCATCACACCATGTCTGAGCTTATTTCGAAACCAAAAACCTCTCCAACTCTCTCACCATTTTCAACTCTCTAAAAAACTCTCTTTCTGAAATCCAAAGACCCTAATTGAAACACAAATGAATCCCCAAGACCCCGCCGACCCTCAGCTCCCCCAAATCAGAATCCACCACCCTAACTCCCCCCGCCACCACTCCTCCCCCGGCGGCGCCACCCCCACCCCCACTGCCGGCGCCCGCCGCAAGCTCGGCGTCGCCGTCGACCTATCCGACGAGAGCGCCTACGCCGTCCGCTGGGCCGTCGACCACTACATCCGCCCCGGCGACGCCGTCATCCTCCTCCACGTCAGCCCTACCTCCGTCCTCTTCGGCGCCGACTGGGGCTCCACCGACCTCTCCCTCGCCATCAACGACGACCTCGCCGACCCTACCACCGCCTCCAAGCACAACCTCGAGCACGACTTCGACGCCTTCACCGCCGCCAAGGCCGGCGATCTTGCCCGCCCTCTCAAGGAGGCTCAGATTCCCTACAAGATCCACATCGTCAAGGACCACGATATGAAGGAGCGCCTCTGCCTTGAGGTCGAGCGGTTAGGCCTCAGCGCCGTCATCATGGGCAGCCGTGGCTTTGGCGCCGTCAAGCGCGGCAGCGACGGCAAGCTTGGGAGTGTGAGTGATTACTGTGTGCATCACTGTGTTTGTCCTGTGGTGGTTGTGCGCTATCCTGAGGATAAGGATGATGACAATGCTGCTGGACCTAGGGCTGCTCCGACTGCGGTGGTTTCTATTAAGGAGGATGAGGAGGAGGAGGCTGTGATCAAGCCCGTGCCGGCCGCCAAAGAGCATCTTAAAGGTGACTGATTTATTGGTTTTTTTAGTTTCTGTTCATTTTAGTTATGATTTGGTGTTAATGAGAACTGTGATTCACAATCAAAGTTATAGTACTTGTGTCCGCTTGCAATGTAGATTGAACCGTAAATGTTTACTTTAGCTTATGAACTTTCAGTGAAAGATTGATCTCCACAATGTTAGTAGGCTCGTGACTTTTCTCTGAAAGCTTCATGAAGTTTCTGTTGATAGGAAAAGTTGTATGGATTGACCTTTCTCTTTCCTTGAAGAATTCTTCATTAAGATCAAGATGTGCGCGAGTTCTAGGAAGTGTTATGCATTAGTGTTTGGCTGTTGAGCTTTCTCAATAACTTTCCTTTTAAGAAGAAAGTGTTGTCCAAGTTATGCCTTTATTAGTTGTGTGCCTAAGTTTTGACAATAGCGGCAGAGTAAGGTTTCCGTGCCAAAGTAGGTGAATTTTTTCACAAATTTGTCTTTAGGTAATTGATCAGCAGGTATACTATTCTGCTATTTAAGGACATCACCTTTTGTATCCCATGGCTCTCAAAAGTCAATGTAAGTTGTAACTTGAGAACGTTAAGCTGAGGTCAATTCTTATTCCACTAGCCTTCTTCTGTTAGTTTTGCCCCACTCGTCTTGATATTGCTTGGTTGTTTTTGAATAAAACAGCTTCCATAATGGACCTAAGTAGGATTCAAGTATCAATACATGGTGAACAACAGAGAACCTAATCTAGTCTAGAGCAGGAGAGTTTGCTTCATATAGTTTAAGCTGATATGATTACGTACTTTGGATCAAGTCCTCATCTAATTTAATATTCTAGAAGGAAATTATAAAACTTACCCTGTTTTCTCAAATCTCATTCTCATTAGGCTTAAATTTTAACTGCTTATTGCCTTATCTTTTAGCTTTCCCTAAAAAACATTTTGAAGCTATTTTTTTAAACCACTGATTGAACATATGGTGCCTATCAAATCATGTTTTCAGCGTAACTAAATTAAAATCCCAAGAATATGATCTGGAAACAATTGTTCTGCACTTGTTGACAAACAATGTGTATAGTCTATGACACTGGCATATCTACTTGGATTTGTTTCAAATTGCAAAAGTTGTGATTAGATTTGGCATGTATCATCAATTATGGCATATATATAAATGTGCAATTTTTGTGCTATAAAATGTCTAAACTTAGATAGAAATGCAGTCATTTAGTTTCAAAACTGACGAGGGAATTCTGCGTATTATCAAACAAAAAGCTTTGCTTTTCAACTCTTTGGGATGTTTCCCTGGCTTGGCTTTAAAATTGATTATGAGATAAAATAGGCTATAAAATTATATACTGGCCTATAAGAGTGTATTTTTTGGATGATTTACACATGCATGATGTTGATGGCTGTTTGTCTTGTGACAGATGCTTAGTAGGTCTGCCAAGTAATAGTTTGATCTTCCCAAGTAAAGGTATGCCTTTTCTCTTTGTTCTCAAAATCTATATTTTTGGATCATAAATTGTTGATAATATGTGGCTTTTCTTACTTGATAATTTATCTACTTCTATTCTATTGAATCAATTCATCCAAGACAGACTCATGATCACATGAAATAGCAATAATACCCTTTCTATCTAAATGTATCTCTGGGAGTTGCATCTTCTCTTGCTTTTCATCAATTGTCAGTGTTTCTGGGATTTATTTCTTTAGTTGGTTAGAATGTGATTTGAGTTTGTTTTACATTATGCCCGCAGTTTGTGTAGATGTCTGAGTCAACTGGGATTGGATTCAACTGGATTAGCTGACATGTAGAGGAGTCAGTCCAGACTGGAGGCTAGTCTGCTCTATCTCGTCCCGCCCGTCCTCGGCAACTACTTTGTCAGTCTGCTGCAGTGACTTTGGGAGGATTGGAGTCGATAGTTGTATGGTTAATGATTGAGGTTTCTGGAATTCAGTGAGGTGTTTGAAACTCTGTTTGGCTACTGTATGTGTGATCTTACTCGTTTTCAATTTCAAGAATGTGCTTTGTTGTTGTTTCCAGCATGTTATCATAAATTTGCATTGTTCTACATGGTTTTCTGGACAAACCTTAGTTGCCCCTAATACTATCCTTGGATGTTCTTGTGTAGATTAGCGTTTGGAACTCTTTCAGTCTATCCCTTTTTTTTTTTCTTTTGTGGTTTGCCGGGTGTTTAGGACTGTGTTTAGTGTGACTTCATCGAAATAATCAAATCAACACCAAGACACCTTGTCATTCATACGTTAATACCCTACTTAGTTTCTTAGTTACCAAGTTATGTTATAGAATCCGGCCTGTTGTGTTTGTCTTTGAGGAAGTCACAGGATGTGGAAATATGGAGATGGGCCAAATGGCTATATCATCAGGGTTTGTTTTTGTAAGCAAAATTCATGCACCTTCTGAATCGATCAACATCATTGTATGCAATTTCAAACCTTGTGATCGTTACAGGATAAGAATTTGTCTGTTGGTGAATAGGTCGTATTAAGTTGTAACAAAGGACTCGTATGCAAGTGGTTTAACAAATATGCCCTAATGTCGGTGAGCTTGGATTAGATCAGACGGATTCAAGACAGGATAGGGTATCCAATTCTCATTATGGAAGTTTCTTTCAGACTGTCGGCCAAGTCCACCTTTGAATTAGTTTATTTTAATTCATTATAGACCAATGGTACAGCTTATCTTAGCTTATCTTCTAATCTTTCTCAGTGTTTGTTTACATCAAGCATGTTACTCGTAAGAAATTAAGAACAAGATAGCAACTAGTCACTAATGAAGTGTGTGTGTGTATATATATATATCCACCTAAACTGAGCCAAATGAGAACGCAATTCACGTCAAAATTTTAACTAGCTAGGAACCCAGAAACAAAAGCATTCCTACGAACACCATTACCAACGACGATTTGATATTATTTGTATAAGTTGTAAAGTTCAAAATTCGGCTCAAGAATGACTAGCTGTTATATAATAAAAAGAAGCCGTAGTATTCCTACCATTCTCAATTGTTATCCTCGCGTTACACGCAGACATTTTCAACCAAGAAAAGTGGTGTAATGCAAACCAGCACCTCTACAAGTTTCAGATGCCACCATTTTAGTTTGACCTAACATTGATCTTTACATTATTTTGTAACCAAAATATTTCCCTTGCAGTCTCTAATATCATACGATATTTATGACCAAAGACAAAGTAAAGTTGTACTTGGATTAGAATAATTGTTCTATCTTCAAATACACAGAAGTCTAGTCTAGCTGTCTAGCTAGCCGAAAGGCGTCGAAAGCTTTTGGCCACAAAGAGAAATAAAACTCTTTCTGTTCATATGAATGAAGGGGTTAACTGATGAAATAGGTTATGGACAACATCGACGACAAAGCTATACCTCATCAAAGATAAAATTAAAGAAACGAAGAAGGCTAACAATAACAAAGCTAGTTGATACCAAAAGGATCTACGTACGTATGTGTGTGTTGAATAGGATAATTGAAGTTGAAACTATGAATGGCGTCACTTATCTCTGCTAAGTCTACAAATCCTAAGAACCGCGGCGGATGCATGATCACCTCCGACGATCACTTCATTTTCCAACCTCTGAATTGAGCTAACTATCGTTGTTGCTCTCCATTTCAATTCACGGCCATCATCTCCGTCACCATTCCTCTCTTCACCCAGTTTCGGCCGTGTCGACGGTCTCAATGAAGAACCAAACGACGCCGTCCCATCATACCCTACCTCATCCTGCATAGTAACATAAAACGTTTAGTTTCTACATAAAGTGTTGCAAATCAAAAGAAAAAAAAGGAAGAAAAAGAAGAAGAAGAAAGATGATTCATACATCAGAATAATCCACATCTATATTCTCTCGCAGTCTTTTCGACACCGAAGTCTCGGCTTCACTATCCGAACCACTCGCCGTAGGTGGAGGCTGTGCCGGCAAGTAAGAACAGCACGACCATGGAACCACCTGGTTCTCTTCCTCCTCATCCTCATCCTTATCCTCAACTTCATTATCTTCTTCATCTTCATCGCCATAATATTCTTCTTCATTCTCCGCCTCGCTTTCTGGCTCCTCGTTCAAGTCAATCTTACTTCGGTTCCCAACGCAACTCTCGCAGACCGACACTGTCGGCGTCAACTTGGCTCCGCAACTCGTCCACGGCGTCCGAGACTGGCACACGTGGCAGAGAAGCACTCTCGGATGTTTCGCCACCAGGAAGTTAGCACCGTGAACTTTCTCGTCGCAATCCCAGCATAAACTCGCATGGTCCGACTCGCAGTACATCCGAGCTCTCACTCCACACAGCTCGCACCCTTTCATCTTCGCCTACCTAGCTCTCTCCCAGAGTCTCCCACACCACAATATATATGGACCTATATAAGAGAGACACACTATAGGTTTACGAAAACACCCTCGGTGATCCTTACTCTGCTTCGAAGGTATCAGGGACACTTCCGTCAATATAGAACTGGGCTGGGAAAATATCCTTTACTAATTTTCTTCTTCAAAGCAGTGTTGAGCTCCTTGTTTACGACTTCGGCGACAGCCCAGCTCGTATCTTTTATACCCTGCTCTCAGGTCCACGTCTCCCATCCCATCACCTCCAATAACACATAGAGACGTCACGTGTCCCTCACGTGGTCTGACTTTCTACTCGCGGTGGCGAGATGTCATTGGTCGCTGACAGCGAAATACGCGATACAGAGGAGTCGATAAAACCGCGACAGCAAAACCAGTGTCTCCCAGAGAAAACACGTGTCACCCATTGGATTCTGTGAGGACGTGGCATGGTGGGGCCAAGTCTGGTCCGACGTGGAGAGTTTTGGGCCATATGAGACTGGCGGCCACGTGACTGGCAGGTGGGCTTCGTTATGGGCCCTGCGGGAAGAGATTATGATCCATGCATTGGCTTTCGGCAAAGTGAGTGACGAGTGTAGTAAGATTTCTCTGCCTAATTATTTCTTTATAAAAATGCATTTAATAGTTGGAGGATAACATTATTGGTTTATCAGCCACTAAAGAAACGGGGGACTAATATTAGGGCCCGGGAGGTGGTGGTAGGGTAGCCATGTGGTAGGCAGTGTTGATGGTCGAGTATTATGTTTGATACCTAACTAAATTAATTACGAATGTCGACCAAACAAAATTACAAAAAAGTTTAGAGGATGCATGAGCTATAAGATTCTAGAAAGATAGAGTTCAATGTAAAGCTCCTCAAAACATGCATCAGATAGCTTGCTACTTGATCTTAAACTATCCTACCATGTATATATTATACATATTATCTACGATTCTATGCTTTAATTTATAGTAAAACTTTAGAAAAAGATATAAACGATATCAATTAGGTCGCTAATTAGTTTTTGAGTACATTCATGTTAAATAGAATGGTAGTATTTAACTGTAATGCGTTATGTGTGTAACACTATAAGTGTGATTTTTTTGATTGTTTGAGTTAATAGTGTGAAGTTTTTGATTGTTTAAGTTAATAACGATGGTATATTTATAAAATAAAATAAAATGCACATTCCTTCTCTTTTCATGTACAATTTCTTGAGCATAATGATGTGTCAATTGCATGAGGAGGATGGTCCTAGGTGGCATATGGTTCCGTCACAAGAAATCTTTGTATGGTGGTGATGAGGTGTAAGTAGTTGTGGAAAACAGCTAGTAGTATTGGAAATGTATGGAAGATCGATGGACGTACAGTTCTTGTGGCGGAGAGTACGTGATAGAGATATACATATGAGGTTCTCTGCATCAAGACACAAGGGAAGGTGCATCCCCTTGCGCTTTCTTTTTTTTTTACCTTAAATCTCAATCCAGAGCAATTAAGGATTTGGGGCCAGAGGGGGTCCCGGGGACTACTAGAATAATTCTCCATTTAGTCTGTGATCCTAAATAAGGATATCTAGTATTTCTGTCTTCTGCATAAATTATATAGTAGACAAAATATTCATATTCTCTCTTCTTCTTTTTTGCTGAAAATTAATCATGGAAGACATGGTGTCTAAACCCCTAGCGTTAATGGTTACATTACAACATTAATCCTCAAGGAGCACATCTTGGAGAAAGAGAGGTGTCTCCCTCCTCCGACAAACTATCAATAACATGACCTAAACTAGTTAGCAATTTGTGGCCTTTATTAATGAACGGTTGTCTTACCAACCAAAAAAAAAAACTTTTACTTTTGTTTCATAGAGTTGAACTTAGTGAAGCACTAGAATGTGTTGATGCATGCTCGGCAAACAAACTCAAGATAAATTGATCATTGTTCATGAGAGGCTATCATTATGTCAATCCGAAAAGTTACTTAACTGATATGAATAGGGCATCAAAGCTAGACAAAACAAGGCTTACATACATGAAAGCTATCTTAAGATTCGGTTTTGATCTTGGCTAGATTAAATTGGTCACGAATATTGTTGTTCCGATAATTTATTTTTTCAACAAGGTATAGGAACTTGCAATTAGTCCAATTACAGTGTAACTCACAGACCAATTTGAGAATAAGTAAATAACTAGTTTGAATAGAAAATAAAACAAAAGAATAGAAGAAATCCACCTAGCTAGTTAACTCACAGACCAAAAGAAGTTACCTTACAATTCAAGATCATCATCATATATATACCTCACTAATGTTATACTTGAGTACATTGTACAGTCACCAACCCTACCTTTAGATAAGTGAGAAAAGTCACATAAGTTGCCTGGACTGGGGGGTTTGTTCAATGCTTTGGAGACACATATGAACCCATTGGTTTTCATGTGATATGACAATTCACTCGGTATGTATTCCCATAAGTATGTTTTTGAAGGTTCTAGAGGGGGTGAATATGATAACTTATAATTTTTTCGTTTCAAATTGCCTTCAAGATTAGTAATAGAGTTTACTAACTTGAACAACAAACATACGATTATCTAAATGTAAAGTTGCATGAATAATAACAAACACAAAACTGTTTTTTATTCGCAGAAACCTTACTACCAAAGAGAAAAACTGTGTGCTCCCAACTCTTATTGGACTTTTCCTGTATTGGGTCTTCCGTGTCCATCTATCTGGGTTTTTTGTTCCCGATAAAGATTGTTAATATTCTCATACTAACAGTTTTTGAGTTAGAGAAGAGTTTCAGAGTCAATTCGATCCTAATTATTTCATATGCATCCGTTGGTGTGCGCCACCGATTATTTAGAGATTATGAATTGCGAGTTGCATGTTGATTCCAGCACACAGTATGGATGGTTTTTGTTCTCATCATAATTATCATACAAACTATATATTGTATTGGAATTTAAGATTCTCGTTGCTTAGTTATATGTTCAATTTACTTGTTATTTTAGAATTCAAGTATTTTTTTTTCAAATTTGTGGTTCAGACTGTTATATGTTTTGAAACTTAAAATCCTCTACTCTTGTCATTGCACACCGTTTGGTTGGGGGTTTTGCCCTTTCCATAAGTTCAATGGTTTTGAAAGTCTTTTGAATTTAAAGTTTGAAAATTGTCCGGTTATATTTGGTGAGAGAAACTCTTCGGAGGAATTATTGGTACATCTTCTTAAAAACATCCATCTCAGTAAACGAATCTTTTCCAAACTTGCTTGTCATGGTAGGTACCAAATCAAAATCAAGAACTCTATCAGTGCGGCAAACTTGATTCGCCTGAGTGAGTGTTTTGCTTTTCCACCTTTTCCAGTAAAAAAACTCCCCTTTAAGAATAGCAAATGATGAGATAGGTTATATTCGGTAATGTTTTTTAAAAATAATTTTCAAAAATCGAGTTTTAAAAAGTAGAAACGACAAAACAATATTGTGTTTTTGAGATTCGAAAATGTGTCTGATAGTTAGTTCGAAAACAATCTTCGTAAACGAAAATATCAAAAACGTGTCCGGTACTAACATATGAAAATGTAAAAAACAATGAACAATGTATTCGGCTGTAGTGAAAATGAGAACAATTTTTATTTTTTATTTTTATTATTGATGGAGATTCCTTATAATGAAAGTGAGAACAATGAAAGAAAAAAAATGAGTAGAGATGAGGGAACGACCTATGAAAAGAGCGGCGTCTTGAGAAGATAGAAGAGAGAGCACCCACTGTTCGTATACAACTGTTTGCTTCTTCTTTTTTTAGGCAGTAGAAGTCGTTGTTTTGGAAAATGTTTTTTTTACATATTTTTAAAAAAATGAAAATGAAAATGAGAAAAAGTAAATTTCCATTTTACGTGTAAAATAAAAAAATCGTTTTTGAAAACAGTTTTCTGCATTTTAAAAAATAGACTAACGAACACATTTTCTTACCATTTTCATTTTACAAAATAAAAAAATTGACTTGAAAACATTAGCCAACGTCACCTTCGTTTTTCATCTACGTACATCAAATAGAGAAACAAGAAAGGCTACAGGTTCATACGAATAAACAGATAACATATTTCATTACCTTAAAAAACAGTAAAATATGTTGCATATACGAGTGGAGGTAATTTGACAAAAATGAAGGATGAAAGGGGTGTCATTTTCGTCAAGGACAAATGAATATTAGAGAAATTAGTTACATATAAAAGTGCAGGTAAGTCTTTGATGTATATTAAAGTTTTCGATGCTCTCATTAGGTAATGCTCTCTTTTCCGGCCGGCCGGCCGAACATCTGGCTTGCATGAGTTGCATCTCCATGCTCAATCTCTTCTCCAAAACTAACCAAAAAGTATTATCTTATTCTACTTTGCTTCCTCCATAATATGTTCTCCTTAACACCTTGTACTTATGTCGCGCTGTGCTGTGTGTACGTTATCATGATCGTTCGACCCAGACGAAAATAGATAATTTGGAGATGTAAGACTATGATGGACTTTATCATCAGTTTACATCGAGTCCAACAACTTACCGATATATGCAGAATTAATATCAACAATTTACCGATATATGCAGAATTAATAGGAGAATTATGAGACTTTAATCCTAAATATCTTATTTACGGTGTATCGAAGTAAATCAAAGAGGAATCTAATATGACACTTGATAAATTAGGAATTAGGAATTTTATTGTTTTTCATTATGGGAGGATTCAAAGAGTCATATTCTCTATATAAAAGCCCTACCCTGCACTCTTTCATTCTCTAGGTAATATACAATTTCTAGCCCCATTCAAAGAATACTAAAATGATAGAAGTGCAGAATACTTAGGCTTGGATCGATTGGCCATACAGTGCAAAGATTCATGATCCAACTCTTGTTTATTGTTCTTACTTTTATACAAGTGTGTATATTGCTTGTGAAGAGATCTAATGGCTTTTGATTTAAGGTTACAGTTGATAATTGAACAGCATCTGTATCCTGTCAAAACGATCAGTACGTAACCTTATTTAATTGAGCTGGTAAGTTTGTAAGGTAGAGACCGATAAGATACATGAGAAAGAGACAGCTAAACAAACGTAGGGCAGTGCAAGGAAAGAGGAGGAGGAGTTCCAGGAAGGCAGGAGAGGCCAAGGCAGCCCAAAAGATCCTACACAGCATCACTAATTCACTATCACGTACGAGGGAGCTTCTTCCCACCTTCTGAGGATCGAGTTTCGAATTTAACACTGCAGCTACAGAAAAAGTGGATATGCCCCAGATCGATGCAATAATCATAGTCGATCGGTCGGTCTCTTATCTCAGGATCGTGTAATTGGGGCTATGCATGGAACTTGCGAATTCATTACCATTAGTAAACGGATGTTTTAGCCTGATATGAGATTGAAGCAGGTAGCCGTTGTTTTTTATTTTTAGGCTACATTCTAGCTCCTTAGTCGTATGGATCCGACCGAAGCTTTTAAACAATTATATATGTCGTAAAATGAAGTCTTGCCATATTCAAAGGGTGCCGTCCATATATGTGCCAGCATGGGAGGACAGTGTGTCGTAACAAGGACGAGCAGATCGACAATGTGATATTGGAAGTACGTCATCCCTGATCACAAAATATTAGTAAGACAAAGAAAGAGCTGCCCGTGGGAATATTTAGTTGCACTGGAAGACTTTTCATTTATTTTGCAGTGGTATTGGTTGATGGTAGCTACAGTGGGATCTCATCTCTTCAGGTTGGACTCTGATCATATGCATGTGTAAGATACAGTAGTGATGGAATTCGATTCCTAATGACGTCCTCCAAGACGGTGATACCCATTGAATTGATCTTACAATGGTTTCATTATGATCGAATTTCTGCCTTCCATGACCTTAAAAAATGTTTTGAGCTACGTACTGACCAAGTAAGATATCATGCTCTTCATCAACTCAGGAAGGTAATCAGTCAGCACTTTTATAGCTGATGATCTTATCCAACATACTCTGCCAATAACGTAGGTATAATTATTAATTCTTGACATCTATATTGTAGAAATGATCGATCTTCCATTATTAACTGAAAAGATGAACATTGGATATTATTGATCGAAGTTAATAATCAAAGAACGTACAAGAAACAAGACGCTGAAAACTAGTTCTTATATGATAGCATCACTGAAACCCTACATGTATCTGATCATTTACATGATGACGACGGCGATCAACATTCTCCATCCAAACCTGCTTATTTGGTTCTGCATCCATCAGACCTGGACTTAACCTAAACATGAGAATGCAAAACTCCAACTGGCTGAGAGCCCCGTCTCCATCGAGATCACCTTCCATCAACATCCACACAAGCTCATCGTCCCCCATATCATGAATCCCCAGAAGGAGGCTGTTCCGCTTCAAGCTCTCGAACGTGATGAGCCCTTTCTCAACGTCCATCAGCAGCCGGAACCCGCTGCACAGCTCCGCCATGAAGGCTTCTTCTCCGAGCCGCAGAATCATGGACGGAAAGTAGTCCACGAACTCAACTGCTGCATTATGCATCTGATGCTCCAGTACTGATGTGGCCATGATTAATTTCCAACTTATGAAAACGTGAGAGATGAAGAATATGGGAGTGTGAGTAGGGCTATTTAACAAGTGAGGAATGAGGAGGAGGCCAAACACTAGAGAGGTACGGATCACAAGAAAGTAAAAATAATATGTTTGGTGAGTTTCTTGCTACCTAGCTCCTTTCAACTGTTAGCAATATGTTGTAGTAAGCTGTAGCTTCGTTTCATTCAGTGATGGATTTATTTTCTCCTTCCTGGAAGCTGCTGCATGTATAAGATCTAGATATGTTTCTATATATGCATCTTTATATGATTTAGCCGGCCGGGAAGTTGGGGCGCAAGCAAAGATATATTAGCTCATCGGTAGTTTAATTAGGAAGGTAATTATAGATTAACTTTAAACTAATTAGAGTTTAAAATTTAGAGTTTAGGGTTTTAATTGTATTCTCGAGTTACATATTGCGGAGAAAATTAACACTTGGAAAATTATCAATTTTTCGAAGTCACGAATTAGTGATGAATGTTCAACAAAGCTAGGCTTACTCTTATATATATATACCATTTGCGGTGTGAATGATATAACACTATGAACTTGCTTATATATACAAGATTTATAATATTATTGCATATTCATTAAACGTTAGAATTCAAAATTTCAGCTAGATTCTTGAAATGTTTTCAAGCTCGTGGTACGTACTTGTATAGTATTTCACGGTTTCTTGGTACGTAAGGCCTATTTTTGACATAGATTCTAAGAATTGGATCATTGTTACCCTTGTGAGCTTTCTCTCGTTCTAGAAAAAATTATTCGAAGTTCAGTTTTTGATTGCGTGGCAGTGAGGGATGAAATAATGGTATGTGTTGTCATTGGTTTCGTTGTTTATATCAGTCGAACAAAGTAGGAAATTTCATTGCAACTTCCCTCGTTAAAGTAAAGCCACAATAACACTAGCTAGAACATTTTACATGAGTACACTACTGTACCTTGATAAGTTCACTCCAATTAATATCGATCGTACATTCAAATCATAGTGTTCTTATCGGTTCCAAGTATAGGAATTGAGTATTCTCTACTTATCGCTAGTCTTGCTTCTCTTTTTAAAGTTTAGTTATGATTACAAATGCCAAATATAACAACTTCTTGTTAATCATAGCACAAGACGAAAAAGTGCAATAATCCTTCGCTAATTAAGGCTGTGTACTACAAAACATTTGACATGTTTTCTCCTTTTGAGTGAATATGCAAGTTCGTCGATCACATCATTGAGTGCTGGCCGCCGGTGAACTGTAATCGTTTGAAATGATTGACGTACACTGTCAAGGTTCAAATAATTTCAGTAACAATTAGTTTGAGTGGACATAAATATTATCATTAGTTTCAATCTACTAAAAAAACACATAATCCTGTGGTATGACTTTTCATGTGTTTACAAGTTAGTTCAAGAATGAAAGTGAGTACTGCAACTGATTTTTCTTATATGATCGGTGAGTTCATTATATATGCTCTTCAGTAGAGTAATAGAGTTTTACATCCAACAAAAATACATCTGGTATTCAAAAGCCATTGAAGAAAAATCACACTATAAATTCTTTACAAGTGCAGAATCCAACTTCCGCCTCAAGAAAAACGAGGCTTCCCTACAAGAATATTTAGTTGGAATTTTTTAAAACAAGCACAAGTAGATCATCCGTGAACTTCTAATAGATCAATATAATTTTGATGAAGACCCTCCTCCAATCTTGATCAGAATCTAATCAGAGATTCTGGTACTCACACAACACACACACTAGCGCGCTGTGTACGTTTGAATTGTTATACATCATGACATGAATGACATCTTCGACATGGATTTCAAGTTTTCAAATTTCCAATTGCTGCTTCTTCTATCGCCATTATACTGTTTTCGTCAATATCATCTTTATTTTTATTTCTACTTTCGTTCAACCACGTACTATTGATTCTTCTACTGCTGTCATCAAATTACATACTCTCCTGTCAATGTTTGAGTACTGTCGCTTGTCAAGCTTGGCCTCGATTGGATTTGATTGATTAAGCAAAAGGTCAAGAATGTCTTAAAATTAAAGGTAAGAAAGAAGCAATAACTAGAGGTGTAAGTACGACAGACACTACAATATGTCACATTAAAAAGATAGCGTATCTCTAAACCAACAATGCAAATTGATCTAAAATAATTACTATGTCAATAATTGAAAAACAATTACTTTCAGAAGTACTATAAATTGACTAATTTGTCCAAACTTAACTGATACAGTTAAATTTCTATAAATTAACAGTCTTGACAAAAATTATTATTTAATCGAGTCTATCAATTTATCGAGACTAATTTAACACTAATTTCTCATTTTGAGACCGATAAAAACTAATAATTTATCTAATTTATTAATTTACCAAATATTAAATTATCGAGGTTCTACTGTATTAAAAATTACAGGAAATTATGTTTTCATCTGTCATTTTTTCGAAGGAGTATTCTTCACACATATTGTTTTTTTTTTTCCGAAACTTATTAGGCATTCCAAGATTGAAGGAGTAAGAAGAAGAAAATTACCACAAGTCTACAACCAATGAAAGGTCTTCTACCTCAATGTTCAGCTAGTAGGTGGTGTCACATATTACTGATATTAGTCACTCTCCTAGTAACAACAAAGGCATTTGGCAACAAAAAAAAAAGGTAGCTTTTTATTTTTTTTATCTTAACCTTTAAAGTGGAAAAATTAAGAAACGTTAGAAAAAAAAAATTATAAGCTCGTATTTTTACTTTGCATATTGAAGACTAGCTTGTGTTTGCGTGCAGACACTACCAGAAAAAACAGTATAGTCGACGAAAAAAAAAAAACGGCCGACGACATACTATTTTCGTCGGCTATTCCCAAGAATGGCCGACGATTTTTTCTTTCGTCGGTAAAAATAAAAAATCGTCGGCTATTCCCCAAGAATGGCCGACGATTTTTTCTTTCGTCACTAAAAAATATTTTTCGTCGGCTATACCCCAAGAATGGCCGACGATTTGAATTTTCGTCGGCCTTTCTCTTAAAGTATAGTCGACGAAAACTTTAGAAAGTTTGGCCGACGAAATTGGAATTTTCGTCGGCTATAAGTCTTTATATTTTCAGATCTGGACAGAAGCTGCTCATTAAAAAAAAAAACGGAAAAAAACGAGAGAAAGAGTGAAAAATCTGTGGGTATTGTTGAAATCCGTCCTCTCTTACATCGTGGAGCTATATATAGGTACGTATATGTGTATATATGTTGATTTTGAGTTTTAGTTGAGTTGATTTTGAGTTTTAGTGATTTTGATATAGTAAGTGATTTTTTGTTTTGTTGTTGTTTTAGTGTTAGAATGTATGTATATATGTTGATTTTGAGTTGTAGTTGAGTTGATTTTCAGTTAGAGTATAATTATGTGTTTTAATTTAATGTTATTTTAATTAGTGTTAAAATATATATAAATATGTTAATTAATGACTGTTGATAGTGTAATGAACTTAAATAATGGTTGTTAATTAATGGTATATATATATATATATATATATATATATATATATATGAGTTGATGTTGATAATAATATATATTGTAATATATATGTGTTAATTAATTTATTATTAATTAAAGTTATACATATATATTATTATCAGGCTATATATGGATCGAGATAAGAGTTGGATTTCGCTTCCAAGGCATGACCGACGATACACTACAGGAGTTGTGGATTTTTTGCAGTTCGTCGAGGAAAATGCAAACGGGAAGGAATACCATTATTGCCCGTGCAAGAAATGTAAGTGTCGCAGTGATATGTGTCGATTTCCGATTAGGACAGTATGGGAGCACCTAAAGAGTAATGGGTTTTGGCCGAAGTACAAACATTGGATATATCACGGTGAGCCATCATTAGATGGATCGCATGATCATGGGCAGTTTTTTTAGGCGGGCAGTAGTAGTACATCCAACGATCCAACAATGGCATTCGTCAACGACGTGCTTCCTTTTGAAAGCGGTGTACGTGGGGAACAATATATGCATGACCCGGTGCAGCCGTTCCCACAAGTTGTCAACACTGCTGCCTTTGACAAGTACAACAAACTGATTGAATTGCAACAGACCCCTGTGTCTTCAAGTTCTGAGAAGACAGTTCTTGAAAGTGTGATGGAGGTAATGAGGATTAAAGTCGAGGCAAAATCGAGCATCAGGCAAGTGGATGAATATCTACAGTACACTTCTTCGTTGTTGGAGGAGGGTCATCGTAATCCTACCAATCACCGTAAGGTCCGAAGTATCCTCAAAGATCTAGGGGCTTTCCTACATTAAGATCCATGCATGCGCATTTGACTGCGTTCTCTTCTGGGGTAAAGATGCAGAAGGGAATGACCTTGCTAGCCTTGACGCATGTCCGATATGTCAGTCTGACCGATATAAGTTGACGGGAGCAGGCAATAGGAAACCTGTGAAAGTGCTTCGGTATTTTCCGTTAAGAGATAGGCTTGAGCGGTTGTACATGTCAGAAACCACCTCAAAAGCTATGAGGTGGCACGGTGAGCGGGACGCGGGAGAAGCAGATATCATGACACACATCTCTGACGGAGCGGCTTGGAAGCATATAAACAATGAGTTTCCTCATTTTGCGTCAGATGTCAGAAACGTCAGGCTCGGGCTCTCAACCGACGGGTTCAACCCTTTCGGCACCATGAGTCTTTCATACTGTATATGGCCGGTGGTTTTGGTACCTTACAACCTTCCTCCGTGGATGTGCATGAAGAAGGAATATAATATGTTGACGTTGTTGATTCCGGGGCCTGGTTACCCAGGGAAATGTCTCGATGTGTATATGAGACAATTGATTGAAGAGCTTAAGGTATTGTGGGACGTTGGTCATCCCACTTTTAACAAGTACAAGCAGGAGACGTTCTAGATGCATGCCATGGTTATTGGTACCATTAGTGATTTTCCTGCTTATGGGATGTTGTCGGGCAGCGTTGTTAGGGGATACAAGGCTTGTCCAGAGTGCCTCAGCGATTATGGGAGCACCCCTCATTGCAACAAGATATGCCGAATGGGTCATCGTGTGTTCCTTCCGGCGGATCACCACTGGCGTTACGAGTCCGCCGCATTTGATGGAACCGAAGAACACGGTGGTCCTCCCAGAAGATGGACGGGAAGAGAAATTTTAGCAGTGCTTAATGAGTACGATTTTGGGCCCCTCAGCAATCATCCCGATATTGTAGCGGAAATACCTGAAAGACCTGAGCAGTACAAATTCTGGACACATAAGAGCATATTGTGGGAACTCCCGTACTGGTGTGAGTTGCTGATCCGTCACTTCCTAGAAGTTATGCACATAGAAAAAAATGTTTCTGAAAGTGTGGTGGACACAACGCTGAACTTGGAGGGGAAGACGAAAGACGGTCCTAAGGCTCGCACTGATCTGCAAAACATGAATATCAGAAAACAACTATGGTTGAAACAAGGGAAGAGAAAAATGCCTCAAGCTCCTTACACCGTCAAGCCTGAGCATAAACCAGAAATTTTCCATTGGATAAGTCGGGCCAAGTATCCTTCAGGCTTTGCTGGAAATATAGCCAAGTGTGTGAACAGACAATTCAACAATCTGTACGGGTTGAAAAGTCATGACAATCATATCCTGCTACAACGTCTCTTCCCTGTTTTCATTCGACCGTTCCTTCCCCGTCACGTTGTGGAGCCGTTAGTAGCGTTGGCAAGATTTTTCCAGAAGGTATGCACACGGGAAGTGAGAAAATCTGACCTCCGGGAAATGCAACAAGACATCGTTCATATCATGTGTAAATTTGAGATGATATTTCCTCCAAATTTTTTCGACATCATGCCTCACCTCATGATCCATCTTCCTCGGCAGTTGTTGCTTACCGGTCCTGTGCACTTCACTTGGATGTATCCGATGGAAAGGTACGTATTTTACACCTTATGTTAATTTCCTCATCAATATATGTGATATAGTGTTAATGTATTATCATAACACTTTAAAAACTTGATTTATAGGCAACTTGGACAATACGGTGGTTTTGTCCAAAACAGATCCGCACCTGAAGGATGTATAGCTGAAGCATATATTGCGCACGAGTGCGTCACCTACATGAAGCTGTATTTAGGAGCGTTACAGGAAAGCATACCGGAAGATGTACCTTCACAATTCAATCTTTCCATACTCTCCGACGATGTTGTACTCGGTGGAAACATGCCAGTTTCCTACAAGTTGAAAGATTATGAGGTAGCCATTGCACATTGGTGGGTACTAATCAACTGTCTAGAAGTTCAGTCTTGGAAGAACATACATCTACACTGTGAACAAGTACGAGGTGATGTCGATTACCACAACCGGACATTCGCAGAGTATTTCGGCCGCTGGGTACGTAACTTTAACACTATTCTATACGTGTTTATATATTATTGTGTATATTTATTCATATTTATAGTTGATTCTGATGGTTGCAGATGGACCTTATTCAAAATGATAATCACCCAAATTGGTCGCACGAACTCAGACTTTTAGCGATGAGGCCGGTCTATTCAAAAGTTTATGCGACGTGCAAGGTGAATGGTGTGTTATTTCGATGTGAAGAGAGAGACCTCAGACTGAAAACACAAAATTCAGGGGTTATGGCACATGGTGGGGATGGTGGAGTTGACTATTACGGTGTTCTCCATTCAGTTGTGGAACTACATTACGGGGAAGGCATGAAAGTGCACATTTTCAAGTGTAGATGGTTTGACACACGGCCGCAGAGCATGAAAACCGATCAATATGACATAACTTCTGTGAACACTAGTACATCATGGTATGAGGACGACCCGTTCGTTTTAGCCACATGGGTGAAACAAGTGTTTTATCTTGATGATCTCGCCAAGGGTGACCCGTGGAAAGTAGTCAACACTATCCACCATCGCAACATTTACCGGGCGTCTACACTTGGAGTGGCTGAAGAGAACGAGGAAGGGGGCACCGCGTATCAAGAGCCCAACTCAAACGGTATTCCTGACTCCTCTTTTATTCGCCTAGACACGCCGGTGCGAATTCGACGTGAAGAGCCACTGCTTGTTGATGTTGATCCAAATGAAGAAACTAACGAGGACTCTAGTGGTGAGGAACGACATAGATTACCCTTATCGAGCAATTCAGAAACCGAAGAAGACTCATCCGATGATTCCGATTACAATCCGACGGATTAAGTAATTTAGATGATGTAATCCTTTCATTTGTAATCCACTCGATCATTTCTAATAAACGGGCGTGGGGATGAGCCTCCCAGCTAGGCTGGGTTCCAAACCCCTTAAAATTTTTTTTGAAATATCTTGACTGTTGGGTTTCTGTTTTTTTAGGTTCAATTTTGGTTATATATGAACAGGACATAGGCATACGGGAGGTGTAACACCACAGATTTTTTTATTTTTTTTCACAGAATAGCCGAAGAAAAATGCATTATTTCGTCGGCTATTCACAGAATAGCCGACGAAAAACTCATTATTTCGTCGGCCATTACCATAATAGCCGACGAAAAATTCATTATTTCGTCGGCCATAAATTTATTGAAAAAATAAATATTTTATTTTTGACAGAAAACGACAAAAGAATAGCCGACGAGTACTAGGTTTGATTTCGTCGGCTATGATTAAAAACAAAAAAAAACAAAAAAACAACAGCTTGCATTTTCTATCACTATTGACAAACCATTGCTTCATCCTTCAAATGCAAATGTGTCGTGAAATAAGATATGACCGAAATATTGAAATACGTCTACGGTTGAAAAATGAGAAGATTCCGACAAAATCTGTGTGCCGAATGTTGCGGTTAACTGTTTTTTACTTCCGTTTTCCTATGGGTAGCCTGAAGGTCGGTAAATATTTTGAGGAAAATTTTTATACGATTAGTCGCGTCTCATCGATTTGAAACTATTCTCTGTTGAAGATCAGGCCAGAAAACGTCATTTAGACAGGCCAGTATCCGTTTTAAAGCGTTTAGAGGTTTGACTTCGCTGTTTGACCGTCTCGATCGAGCCTTTAACGTTGTCAGATGTAGTTGGATTTTTTTTCATACATGTTTTTAATCTTAACGGTGATATCTGACGGTTGGAATAGATTTTCCAAACTTTTAGATTCAAAATCGGACCATATGCACTAATGTTCCTTAACTTGTTTACTAAGTGTTTAAGTGAATGTATAGTTTCAAATAGTTACTATACGTAGACTCTTCAAATGCAAATGTGTCGTGAAATAAGATATGACCGAAATATTGAAATACGTCTACGGTTGAAAAATGAGAAGATTCCGACAAAATCTGTGTGGCGAATGTTGCGGTTAACTGTTTTTTACTTCCGTTTTCTTATGGGTAGCCTGACGGTCGGTAAATATCTTGAGAAAATTTTTTATACGATTAGTTGCGTCGCATCGATTTGAAACTATTCCCTGTTGAAGGTCAGGCCAAAAAAGGTCATTTAGACGGGCCAATTTCCGTTTTAAAGCGTTTAAAGGTTTGACTTTGCAGTTTGACCAAAAGTTTAGCCGACGAAAATTCTATTTCGTCGGCTAAACTCTAGTGATCCGCGCCTTTTCATTATCCGCCGTTGGATGAGGGAGATCGGACGGCTGCTGAGCGCCTAAACTATAGCCGACGAAATTCAAAGTATAGGCGACGAATTAAAGAATTTCGTCGGCTATTCTTAAGTATAGCCGACGAAATATTTTTAATTCGTCAGCTATTCTTTCGGGTATAAGTTTGTTGCAGCCGAACCCTAGCCTCCATTTGCTGTATTTTTCCAAAACCTCCGCCGCTCGCCTCCAACGGATCCTCCGCCGCTCGCCTCGTCCTCCTCCAATCCGGCAGCCCCGGCCCTCCTCCCTCTTCCTCCTCCAATCCGGCAGCCCCGGCCCCTTCCGGCCGGCCCACCCTTTCCCTCCTCCTCTGGCCTGTCCCTCCTCCTCCCTCCTCCGGCCGGCCTCCTTCTCCTCTGCAAAATTAATGTAAGTGTTTTTTTTTGTTTTGTTTTTTCATTTATGTTAATTAATTGTTAATTTAGATATAATTGTTAATTTAGGTATAATTTAGGTATTTATGTTAATTTAGGTATAATTTAGGTATAATTTATGTATTTATGTTAATTTAGGTATAATGTAGGTATTTATGTTAATTTAGGTATAATTTAGGTATTTATGTTAATTTAGGTAATTTTTAGGTATTTATGTTAATTTAGGTAATTTTTAGGTATTTATGTTATAATTTAGGTATATAAATTGTTATATATTTAATTTTAATTATATAAATTGTTATATAAATTGTTAAATTAATTATATATATAAATTAGTAGTCTAATTATATATATATATATATATATATATATATATATATTAATAAAGAAATATAGTTATATTTAGGTTAATGGTTAGTATTATTTAAAATGGCCGTGGCTGCAGATGGCCGATGCAGTCAGAAAGTTATTCGGAGGCCGTCGTTCCAGATCGAGAGGTTCTGCAAGTTCCGCCGGTTCCGCAGACTCCGACAGGACCCTTAGCCAGCCTGAGAGGACCACTAGCCAGCCGCGGAGGAGTGTGGATTCCTCCCAGCCGCGGAGGACTGTGGATTCATCCCAGCCGCAGATGAGTGTGAGTTCTCGGCACCAGACCCTTCTCCAGGCGGGGCGGCGGTCGAGCAGTTCACTTCCGCCTGTCGGGCCAGATGCTCCGAGGTTCAGTCGGCAGCTATTTCAGGACGACATAGCTGCAGATGTTCCTCATGTTCGTATGCTTGAGGTTCATCGGGAGCCGATGAGGAGTCCGACGACGTCTGCTGCCGACTCGACTGAGGCTCCTACTCTCCCAAACCAGCTCTTCCTCCCGTACAACATTCCGACGATACCGGAGGTCGACTATCGTGGTCTGCCCCTATGGCCTGATATGCCTCAGTACGTGAGTGCTGCGGAGGCATACCAGCAGCAGCCATTTGAGAACCCTGACCACCTTATTTCGGCGAGGAGAAAAGGAAAGTCGACAGACGAGTCATCCAGTTCAGGTAACATTTGATTTTATTAATTAAATGTTTTATTAAAATTAACGCACTAATATTTAATTTTATTAACCAATCGTCGTTTTTGTGATAGGGACAGCCGCTAGCAGTTCACGGAGGAATACGAGAGGTGTCATATGTTTTGGCACGCTCAGGAAAACTGTTGAGCGCAGCGGGAGGATTCAGATCAACGAACCTCCTAATCAGGAGGTTCAGGGGAAGAAAAAACGCGACTACTCGGGTTGCGTGGGGTCACTGATTAGGGACAGAGTCCCTATGTTGTGGACCCGGTGGGCTGATGTGCTCGAAGAGATAAAGAGGGAAGTGAACAACGCCGCGTCGGTGAGTAATTTAAAAAATTTAATTTATTTATCGTAATATTTAATAATTTTCGGTATTATTACAATTGTAAAACTAATAAAATATTATTTTTCAGACATTCTTCGAGATTGCCGAACACAGGCGGGATTGGGCGGATACCGTGCAGAACTCGAGGTACGTTTGTTTTTATGATATTATAATTATCTTATAATTATTAATATTTTATGATATTAATAATATTTCTAATGCACTTTTGTTTTTTTCGTAGGTTCAAAGAGTGGAAGAACGAGCTGCGTTCCCACTATAACGAATACGACAACCTTGGTCGTATGGGTACTCCCAGGGAGTTCATGTTCAGGGAGTACGAGTGGCGTTGGTTGAAGACAGTAGACTTCAACAACCCAGTTATGCAGGTAAATACTAAACTTCACTACAAATGTTTATTTTGTTAAAATTTTAATTATTAGTTTAATTATTTTATAATTATTACACTAATATTTTTTAATGCATTTTTCTAACATTTTATTATTTGTTTGAAGCAACGTTCTCGGATAAACTCTGAGAACCGCCGCCGGAACACAACCCCCCATCATGCTGGTTCTAGGCCGTTTGCACAATATCAGGAGGAGGCGCTTAGAGATCATCCTGATAGCAACCCGTACGTGGAGACGTTCAAGATCGCTTATCCACAAGCGACAGAACAGCTCGTAAGTCGTTCATTACAATTTTAAAATTTTAATTATTAATTTTACTTAATTATATATTTGTTATAATATTAATTTTTTTTTCCCGTCCAATTAGGAGAGGGTCAACCGGGCCGAAGAAGAGGTGTTCGAGCAAGTAGTTCGGGAGACACAACCGAACATTTCAGAGGCAGATCTGGAAGAAGCCATGCGCCATGTCGACCGGTCCAGTGTCCAAACGGCAGCGAGAATGTTCGACGCAGCCTTCCCAAACCGGTCAAACAACTACTATTGCCGGGGTTTGGGAAGTTCTGGACTAGGGCTTCTGAAGACCACTAAGGGAGGTCAAAAGAAGAGAGGCGGGGAGAGCCAACATATGAGGGAGGAAGTGCAGCGATTGGCCGCAGAATTGGCGACCTCGTCCCAGACAGTACAGGAGCTGCACCGCAGAACACAGCAGTATCATTTGGATATGGCCCGTTGGCATGCTGAATGCGACAGAATTCGGCAACACAACTACGACGCCTAACAAAACTGGTGGTATGAGATGTTTGCGGCACAACAACAAGGCTTTGAACCCCCGCCCCCGTTTCAGCGGTTAGTGGAGCCTCCAATACCTCAACCTCCCGAGTTCGGTCAGCAGGATGACGAGCCTGATGGAGAGCAGGATGCTGGGGATGACGTGGTGGACTTTAGTGGTTTAGGTGATGATTAGGGTTATGTTTTATGTATATTTGAACGAATTTAATAAAAAATGTATTTAGACGTGTTTCTTGTTGGTGCAAATGCATGGACTGTTTTTGTGATTTGCAGGTTGCTTGGAATGGTAATTTAGAAAATAATTTAATTTTTTTTCCCCAAATGTAAGAAAAGCCGACGATTTTGGCATTATTTCGTCGGCTATAATAACTATAGCCGACGAATTTTACCAATTTTCGTCGGCTATAAGTTGTATAGCCGACGAAAATTACATTATTTCGTCGGCTATAACTAATTAATGCCTATTAAATATTAATATATTTCGAGAAAATAGCCGACGAAAATTTATAGAATCGTCGGCTATTGTTAACACCCAATAGCCGACGAATTTCGTCGGCTATAATTAATGAATTTCGTCGGCCATACTCGAAAATATCTGACGAAATTCGTCGGCAATTTCTCCCAGGTTTGGCCGACAAAAAATATTTTCGTCGGTAAGTTCGTCGGCCATACTCTACTATAGCCGACGAATTTGTTTTTTTCGTCGGCCATTGGTATAGCCGACGGGGTTGTTCCGACGAAGTATAGCCGACGAAAATTTCGTCGGTAGATGGTATAGCCGACGAAATTTTTTTCGTCGGCTATTCACTCAGATCTGGTAGTTTCGTCGGCTATTCACTCAGATCTGGTAGTGAGAGTTTGGATCCCGCCACTTTCCTTGGGGTAGTGTTTTCTGGTACCTCTCCTGGTACCCTCCCTTCTTGATTATCTTTGGTAGAGGGGTTTCGATTTGTGTTTGACCAAGTCTATATTAATTGTTCTGTTATGGCCTTATGGGCTGCTCACCAGATGTTTGTAGAAATGCCCTTTGTTCTGCGAAGGTAATTCTTAGTCTTCGCCCTTATATCTGTTGGTGTTAATAGAAAGGTAAAGACTTGGCTTGAATTCTGAAAGAAAGAAACTTGCTTTAATCTCCCAGGTTATAGATTTCTGACTAATAAACCAGAGTGAATACAATATATATATATATATTCTGAAAATGAGAATGGGTAGCATTTCTACGTAACAGAAGTTACTAACTTAGTATCCTCAGTTTGATAACTTGATTCAAGTCAGGGTCTTTCAGCGTCTGTGTGAATGAAAATGCGTGAAATCGAAGTATGAGTTCGGAGACAAAATTGAAGTAGACATAATCTATCTAGCTTCCAATGTCGAGTTAGTGATTGTGAGTCCTGTTTGGCTTGTACCTTCTCCTGTTAAGGTATTGTTGTCTATCGAGCTTCTTTCTGTAAAGAAACCAGGCTCCTTTGGTTCGGGCAATGTCGCTCCTTCATTGCATAACATGAACACCGCTGTTGACATTTCTGGTCTGTCATTAGGTAGCATTTGAACACATAATAGACCCACTTGTATGCTTCTTAGCACCTCGACCTCCACGTGTGAGTATTCCAGGCATGGATCTGTCAGTTCCAAACCCTTGTTTTTGTTCCACAATAGCCATGCCTGGAATGATTTGAATTTACGCGCGACCGTTATTAACATGAATGAAACTCCAAGTCCTAAATTAGTAAAAGCACATTCACACATTCATAAGATACTTACATGTCCCAGAAGACTCTGGTTGTGATCTGGATGATTGAACCCTGTGTTTTTTCTGCCACCAATGATCTCCAATAATAGCACTCCAAAACTGAAGACATCTGATTTCACTGAAAACTTCCCATCGATGGTGTACTCAGGAGACATGTATCCACTGTGTGCAAAACAAATTTTTAAGTACTTGTACATAGCTGGAAATGAAGAAAGTTTATTTGTAGTTTCAGAGATGATGGAAATCATGTTCTATGATAGTATTGCTATGTATGACTCACTATGTACCAATTACTCGTTTTGTTTTTCCTTCAGTTTGATTGTGTTCAAAGATTCTTGCTATGCCAAAGTCGGAAATTTTTGGGGTCAGCTCGTGGTCTAGCAAGATGTTGCTACCCTTAAGGTCCCTATGAATGATTCTTAATCTCGAGTCTTGGTGGAGGTAGAGAAGTCCTCGTGCAATTCCCATGATAATGTCGAACCGCTTTTGCCAGTTAAGCAGCTTCTTTCTGTTTTGATCTGAACAAGTGAAATCAAGTGAATTTTAGTTCAGTTACCTGCACTATGACAAAGAGATATGCAGGGGAATCTTTTTAGTTCTTTAACTAGATGTATATATATTACATAGAGTTAAAATGTATAAAATCTTATACCAAAGATAAAGAAGTTTAAACTTTTGTTGGGCATGTACTCATAGATTAGCATCCTTTCTTCTCCCTCAATGCAGCAGCCTAAAAGTTTAACAAGATTCCGGTGTTGAAGATTGGCTATCATTGTAACTTCATTCCTAAACTCTTCAAGACCTTGCCCAGAACCTCTTGAGAGTCTCTTTACTGCTACTAATTCGTCTCGTCCTATGTTAGCCTGAAATTTAGTGTCAGCATATTAACTTGAATTCATAGACAATATGGTGAATAATTTTCTTGTTACCTTGTAAACTGGACCAAAACCTCCCTCTCCAAGTTTGTTCTTCCAGGAAAAGTAATTGGTGCCAATTTCAATCGTATGAAAATCAAATAGTGGCAACTCTATGTCTTCCTTGCTTGATCTTGAACCTGAATATATTGAAAATTCGTGACAATGGATGTTACTTGATTGCAAACCGGCATTAACAACACATATTATATGATGAATTAATTTCAGTTTATACACTTAAACTTTGATTTCTATTCTTTTGATTTCATCAGCTACACCCATTTACTTCCTAAATTAATCAACCGTTACCAATTTTGTAAATTACGTCCAAACGATTTATCAATATCAAAGACTTTTTGTTACCTTTGACCTACATTAATGCACCGTTACCATATTACGATCATAAACAAGGCTAAACAAATCATATAATCAAGTTGAACAATAAAAAACAAACAAAAACAAATCATATGGTAACTGTCAGTTGGTATCGGTTGATTAATTTAGAAAGCACATGAGTGTAATGGATAAAATCAAAAAAATAGGGACTGAAATGATGATTGAGTAAAAGTTTAAGCAGGTAAACTGAAATTAATTCTTATATGATTTTCCAGGGACCAAACTGGACCTAAACATGTTTCTAAGTTATGAAAATCTACATGTTGCAATCTATCTAAAACTCATTGTCAGTAATTCAAGGTTTGTTCAAAATAACTAGCAAGGTGCATAACTATGCTGACCATTTCGCTTTGCTCTCTTCTTCAGAACAATACACCAGCATGAGAGACCCAGAAAAAGAAGCACAGAAGCTGCTGATATGACCAAGATTAGCACTACTCTTTTATCCTTCTGACTAGTATTTCCTGCATTTGATATAAAAGGTTAGATTGATTACTTATCAATTTGATATTTAACCATTCTGAATTTTAGACGCATTATATATATACATATACAGATATCCAGAACGGGGCTCCGCTCTAAAATTAAAGAGCGGGGGTCCTTATTTGACTTACTCTCTGATTAAATTTTTATATCTCCACCGTTCAGTATTCAGGTATATGTGTGTAGATCATCTCTGTAAAATTTCATCAAATTTGATAATCATTTGAACATTCTCAGTCGTAATTAACACAAGTGGTCATACTGAACATATTCAGTATGTTCATTGTTTTTTTATCGTTTTGATACCTTAACGATCACCAAATTTGATGGAATTTTGCAGAGATGATCTACACACATATACCTAAATACTGAAAGGTGGAGATGTACAAATTTGATCAGAAAGTTGGTCAAATAAGGAACCCTGCTCTTTAATTTCAAAGCAGAGCCCCGCTCTGGATATTTTTTTTTTTTTTTCATTCATTTTCACATAAAAGTTTTGACCTTTCAGTTTTAGCCCGGCAAGTGGCAACATAAGATTTGGAATCAATAAACCTGCTTGTTCACCAGATTTTTTACAGATTATGTACTCATTGTTCAGGATTATGGCTCTACTCTGGAAAAGCAAGAACTAACATTATTAGAGCACAGTATTAACTTACCTAGTTCTGAAGCTGGCATCCGAATATATAAATCTTGATCACTAACTTCATCAATGAGCTCACGCATATCTATAAGCTCCCCGAACCACATCAGACAGCCAATGCCTCCAGTACTTATATTTGATTTAGCATAAGCTACACAAGAACAATCCTTCAAACACTCTGCTTCACATTCCTTGATGCTCATGCTGCTGTACACCGAAAAATTCATCAGGTCTGGAAGTTTTATATTTTGAAATTTCAAAAACCCTTCCCCCTTATGGCAATCCAATGGTGACTCTCTCCTGCAACCACTTCTCCAATTGAGAACATCCCATTCTTGCTGTGATTTTGGAATAAAACCCTGCAAGCACTCACAAATAGGTGTTCTGTCAATTTTGCAGATGCCATTTGCACCGCACTCCCCGTAATTGTCGCAGCGATCATTCTGCAAAGAATACATAACAGCCCATTCAGTACTTTCTTTATTCAGCACTAGTCGTTGCACCTCACCTGTTTCAGTCAGCTTTAATCGGGTAATAACAGAATTGTCACTAGCCTCATAGACATAATACAACTCATTTTTGTTGTAAACATAACTTGGTTTCATAATTTCGTTGCCTGAAACAGGGAAACCAGAAAATTGAAGACCATTCCAAGGTCCACTACGGAATTTTTTGTATGATCCTTGAGCAAGAACAAGCTGAGGCAACACAAGGTGATCGATCTTGTAGGTATATAGTCCAAGAGATGGGTCACTAGCATTTTTCCAAGAAGTCAAGAATTGGTTTGGACCTGTTTTGAAGTTCAATCGCAGCCTCATTTCTGGTAGCAGTGTGTCCGATGGGAAATCAAAACTTTGCCATATGTAGCTTTCAGAACTTATCACAGCCTTGTCTTTAACAACAAGGTTTCCAGTTTCCAAAAGCTGTACAACAGGATCTTCAGCTTCTCTCGAAGGACTAGAAGACCAAATAGTTCTATTCATTTGGTCTAAAAGGACTAAACTTCCATTTTTGGACAACGTCATGGCTCCATAAGAACCTGAAAGTGCATTTTCTCTGTCTGCAACCCATACAACAATATCTGGAAATTTCTTGTACCATATTCCTAACCATGCTCTAGAATTGCCTGTGGAGAAAAATCCCAGTTCAAAGCTTTGGTCGGAAGAAACCAAGGTATCAGAGCCGACTATGGATTGTGATGCAGCTAGGGTGTCAGCTGCATTGGACAGATTCAAGACTGAAAAGTAGTATAGAGAGGTAAAGAAGATAATAGAAAGACCCTTCATCTCTGTTCTAGGACGCAAAATAGTGAGGTGACAGCTTCACGGAAAGAATGATACCGGAAGGAGCTGAGTACTTATTTTGGACCTTGCAGGCTTGCAGGAGTTGCAGCCGCCTTTACTTGTTTTTGTGATAATACAGCTGCTCTCTCTCTCTCTCTCTCTCTCTCTATTTTTAGACACATTCAACTTGCACTGTTACAATTGATCGACCAGGGACAGTGAGGTAATTAAGCATTATTTGTATAATTTAAAATTTTAAATATATCAAATGGAAATCAAATTGTCCTCAACTACTTCATAAGTGGACTTTTAACCATCTTTCTCAAGCGCATAATCCATAGACTAAACCTGCATTTTGTGTTGCTTCTTGGCCAACGAGATTGTGAGCTTCATTATTTTACAATAGGAAATTTCTTGTTGACTTTGAAATCCACCTTTCTACGTAGACTGCCCAGCAAGGCAAGTCTTTTGAATAGTAGTGAGAATGAATAACTAGAACAGAATAGTCTGAAGCCACTTTCTTATTTATGAGAAAATTTAATCTGAAGTCACTTGTCTGACATTTTATCTCTTAATAAAATAAAATAAAATAAAAAGTCTTTATGTGTATTGGATGGTGATAGTGTGATACCTCAAATGTGAATATTTAGATTATCAACCATAAGATAGCATTAGGCTTGCATCAGGGATTCCTTCCAAACTCCAACATCGGTTCAAATCATTCATAATGTGAGCAGGTAAACTCAATCGACTGCAGTAATAGTTCATAGTTGGGTTGACTCGGTCATTGGAGTTGTACGTTAAGTTGAAGCTTTTTTGGTTTTACTGGTGTTGGATTGCGTTCTTGGTACTCGATCAAATGGTTTCATACTAATGAATGAGCTTAATATTAGTGTGTACATGGATTGCTTGCAGTATCTTAACCAGCAGGCAGTACTTGCTGTTCATATGCTTGAAGAAATGCCCCATATGGGAAAGCGGCCGCTGTATTTGTGCAAGCTGACACTCAGGCTCCATAAGTGACCATCCCCCGGAATGCAGCGGTCAATCCTACTGATGCCGCCGACGTGGCAACTCCGGAGCCGGGAATTCATTTTCCTCACGTGGCCATTGGCCGAAGATTTGCTGCACCGGTCACCACCCTCTCTCGCTTTCGGAAACAAATTTGGCAGGAAAATTCCCTCATAGAAATTCAGCAATATCTGTTTCACTTCTGCAATAGATTGACTAACGACGTGAGACCTACCCAGCACCGGAACGTCAAAAATGGAGGCTGTGGAAAATCTGCCACATATGAAAGTAACACCAAGCTAGCATTATTACTCGTATGAAGGGCCTTTCGTTCATAATATTAGGATAGGTCAACTTCAGGCTTTTTTGGTTACAAGATGGGCAAACTTCATCTTCAAGAAATGAAGTACGAATATCATATAGTTCATCTACTTCCTGGAAAGGGCTGTTTCTGCACTCGCTCAGAAGCCATGGTGCCATGCACCAGGGCGGTCCTCCCTTCACGAGAGCCAACTGTTAGCCCTGCACCCTAACCTTCCAAGTTGTTCACCTTGCAAGTTCTTATACTTGCGGTAAATTAGAAGCAGCAATAGTATTCGGCTTTTCTTTAGGGTTGCTTTTCTTTAGCTAGAGCCACCAAGCAATAAATCAAAGTTTTCCATCTCTAAGTGTGAAGCTTCTGTACGTACTACTGTCATGTTGAAACAGATGTAGAAGTCAGGCTTATTGGGATGTACTGTAAACATAGAAATTATCTTTAAAGGTTTCGGCATTGGAATACACTAGAGTTTACGGTATCCTCCATAACTTGGGTTGATGTATGACAAGATTTGAAGCCAAAACATATTATCATAATTATCTTATTTTCGTAATCCTTTTAAGTTAGTTTGATTTTCATTAGAATTCTTATTTTAATTAGAGTTATTTATTTCCTTTTCAAATTGGATTTTTAGGATTTTGTGTTTAATTAGAATTGTGATTGTATTAGGTTTGGGTGCCTATATAAGCACTATTATTCTATGTACTTGATTATCTTATTATCAATAAAAACCCTATCATTAGAGAGACTTCACTATACTTCTTACGGTCTTGCCGTAATAGCTAGTGGATTCTACCTTTATCCCACATGGCTGTCAACGCTTGACGGAGCCCCCTACTATCGTGTTCACGCTTCCCGCATCATTTGGTGTCAAAACGGGATTTAGTCCGCCTCTTAGCAGACGATGGTCCATGGGAGTACTAGTTCACCCAGCAACCTCAACGACGCTGGTCCTAGAGTACCTATCCAAAAATTAAAGAGGAACAAGTCAAGGGATATGGCCCTTGGTTAACCTCATCAATTCTATAAAAAAAAAAAAAAAAAAAAAAAAGAGATGGTAGTTGTTTATTCAAGATGATGGATTTGATGGTTTATCAAGTTTTCTTCCTATGATCGAGTTGTGCTTTCAAGAGGAACTCGAGGTCGAGTTCTTTTCATGTGGAGGAGTCTGATGTAGAACAAGACTTGAAACCAAAAGATATTATCATAATTATCTTATTTTCGTTCTAATCCTTTTAAGTTAGTTTGATTTTCATTAAAATTCTTATTTTAATTAGAGTTATTTATTTTTTTTTTAAATTGGATTTTTAGGATTTTGTGTTTAATTAGGATTGTGATTGTATTAGGTTTGAGTGCCTATATAAGCACTTATTTTATTTACTTGATCATTTTGTTATCAATAAAAACTCTATAATTAGAGAGACTTCTCTATACTTCTTATCTCACATGACTGCCGACGCTTGACGGAACCCTCTATTATCGTGTTCACGCTTCCCGTATCATATCATGTGTGCTATCACTTATGTTTCAAATTGGACCATTAGGTGCAGTTTTTGGCATTCATTATATTGATATTTTATTTTTGTATTTTGTGGATTTGATTGACTTGAAAATTAAAAGTTGTAGCCGCCGTTTCAACCCTTTCATAATGCCCTCAACTTTTCTGACGCTGCTTTGATGGAGGTGCTGTCTTTCAAGATCATGATTTTCCTGCAGAACTGGAAAACATGATAGTAAGTCTGCTTATTCTTCAGATTTCGTAGTTTTGTTTTCCGATTTAATCTGTAGTCTCTGTGAGTGTCAATATTTATTATTTGACTTCCATCAGCAAACCGAAAATTTATAAAGATACAAGATATTGACAGGTAATCGGACCTTTTCTATGATGATAGGTTGATGAGGGAGTTTGACTTTGAAATGATATTTCACGTAGATATAATTGTTAAGGGGGCTGCAAAGTCCAAAATAAGGTCCAAAATGTCTTGTCACATTTCCATATTTTCCACAATGAAGGGCCTTTCTTTCGTCTTCTTTCACTACTGGAAATCAGGTCTGAAGCGACGAAGATTGAAACGGGAAACTCAAATTTCGTCGCCTCAACACATTGAAGCGACCGATATTGGACTTGTCGCTTCAGAAAAAAGAGAGCGACGACTTTTGATCAATAGTCGTCGCTCACAAATTATTGAAGCGACGAATATTGGTAAGTTGTCGCCTACGAACAATGTTTTGTAAATTTTAGCGACGAAAATTCAATCTTCGTCGCCGACTCAAAATTCAAGCGACGAAGTTGATAACCTTCGTCAATATTTGTCGCTAACATATGAAAATAAGCGACGAGTTTTGATCAATAGTCGTCGCTTCCTGTTTTAAAATCTGGTCAACCATATTTTCATAAAACTTATCATACGAAAACGCTATTACGTACATTTAGATGACCTTGTTTCGTCGACTCTTCTAAACATTAAACTCTCAAATAAATGAGACGTAATCAGCCATGTAAAAATTTGGTAACTTTTACCTCCCGATACTATGGTTCCCCATAGAGAGAAATAAGTTTAAATAAGGTTGACCGCGTCGATCGGGGCTCTAACTTTGTCGGATTTAAGTGATTTTTTTTACTATAACCGTATTTCATCATAACGATCAAATGTTATTTCACAGTGTTTTTCAAAATTTTACTTCATTTATATAGTTGCTTCGAAAAGTTGTACACTTGAGTATAATCTTATAATCAAGTTATACCGTATTAGTAAGCATGTTGTCATTATAATGGCTAAATTCACAAAATGAAAATTTTGACCGTCTGATGTGATCGTTATAGTTAAATATGAGTACAGTAGAAAAATCAACTCATTTCGTGAAATCTCGATGCTCGATCGAAACGGTCAACCGTATTTTCATAAAACTTATCAGACGAAAACGCTATTATGTACCTTTAGATGACCTTGTTTCGTCGACTCTTCTAAACATTAAACTCTCAAATAAAAGAGACGTAATCAGCCATGTAAAAATTTGGTAACTTTTACCTCCCGATACTATGGTTCCCCATAGAGAGAAATACGTTTAAATAAGGTTGACCGCGTCGATCGGGGCTCTAACTTTGTCGGATTTAAGTGATTTTTTTACCATAACCGTATTTCATCATAAAGATCAAATGTTATTTCACAGTGTTTTTCAAAATTTTACTTCTTTTATATAGTTGTTTCGAAAAGTTGTACACTTGAGTATAATCTCATAAATTTTTTAGAATCAAGGACTGAAGCGACCAATATTGAAATGGGGAAGTCAAACTTTGTCGCCTCAACACACCGAAGCGACGCATATATAAGTGGTCGCTTCAAAAAAATTGAGCGACGCCGATTGATCAAAATCGTCGCTTGGAAAAAATGGAGCGATGAATAATGGTTTCAGGTCGCCTCGGATCGTAAGAGAAACGGATTTGGAAAATGTAGCGACGAGTTTTTAAAAGTCGTCGCATCATAATAAACGAAGCGACGGATTTTGATCAATCGTCGTCGCTTCAACTTTTGAAATCTACTATAAAGCCCTCAGCTTAGACAGAACACAGAAGGTCGAAGAAATTCGTCAAAACACTATAGCAGCTGAGAAAAATCTCCAAAACTGCTGATTTCGTCAATTTCGGAGTCCGGAAGCTTGGGTGTTCTCTTCCAATTGCTTTGTAGGTTAGTATAATCTATCATCTTCATTGTAATCACCATATTTTGGTTTGATTGGTTGAATTTAGTGTTTGATTTATTGAGTTGGATTTGGTTTATAATGTGTTTTGTGTTGTTTTTAGTGTTGGGTGTTTGAATATATGATAGAGTTGGTGTTGATTTTGGTGAAATTGAGATTATGTTAGTTAATTTGTGAAACTGTTATATTTAATGAAATTGAATTTTAGTGAAATTGGGTGAAATGGGGAAATTTAGTGAAATTGGGAAAAATAATGAAATTGAATTTCAGCTTAATTTAGTGAAATCGTAAAATTTAGTTAAATCCAAATATAGTGAAAATGAAATTTTGTGAAAGAGTGAAATGTAGTGAAATTAGAATTTTACGATGTAATTTGTTTGTGTTGTGTGTGGATTGTGGTAGTTAGGGTTTCTGAAACATGCGAGTGGCTTAGTGAAGGAGTGTGGTGCCGTGTGTAAATTTATTGTTTCGTATTATATATAATTGTGGTGTTTATCAGCTTAGAACTCCCGTTTGAGAATCAACAACGCATCTAGTTGATCGAGATGGGTTGTTGATTCACGAATTGTCCCATTTTTGGACACTTTAGGCGAACACGAGTTTGTTGATCTTTTTGTTATTCATGTGGTTTAAGTTTACGTTTTGGGATATAGTTTCGACATTGTCTCTCTACAATGTTCCTCGAGTGCAAATTAGGTTGTTTAGATTTTTGTGCACTTGAGGAACTGTAGGGAGATGCTGCCGAAATTTCCCAAAACTGTAGCTGAAACCACATGAATAGCAAAAGGATCAACAAACTCGTGTTTACCTGAAGGGGATAGGACCCAACCCGGAGGCATAAGGAGAAGAAGTGTTGGGACAGGTTTTGATTGTATCATAAATTTTGTGTGCTAACCTTATGTATATTGTCTGTTTATGTTATGACAGGAAACATGGATGATGTCCTCGACAAATCTTGGATGAAACTTCACTTTACACACCCTGATTACAGTACAGGCTTAGTTAACTTCATCAATTTTGTGACCGCTCGCACTGTTGGAATCGAATTTCTCCCTTGTCCGTGCGCAGTTTGCAGAAATGATCCTTATTATAAGAAACTCATAGAAATTTATCATCACTGCTTGCACCATGGTTTGGATCCGACTTACACAGTTTGGCACCTATACGGGGAAGTTTCTGGTCAACCGACAATGATCAGTAAACGGAGATAGTGGCTTCAAGACAGAGTCCAGGCTTCCAGTGTTGCCGGTCCTTCAGTGATCCCGCCTGTGGAGATTATACAAGATGTATTTCCATACTATCCTGGATACTATGCAGATGCACCGCATAATGTCGTTGAAGAAAACACTGAAGTTCAGTTCAATGACATGGTAGATGATGATTACGCTAAGTATGAAAGGCTTCTAAAGGAGTCTCAAACCCCATTGTATGAAGGGAGTGAAAAAACTGTATTAAGTGCCACATTACATGCAATGGAAATTAAAGTTGAAAACGGATGGTCGGATACGAGTATTGATAAATTATGTAAATAGGTGCATAAGTTTTTTAAAGTCAATAATTTTCCTGTGAGTTATTGGAGAATTAAAAAAATCATCAAGGATATTTCCCTTGGATATGAAAAAATTCATGTTTGTGAGTTCAACTGTTACCTATTCAGGGGGGCTGCAAATAAAACTCGTAGGACTTGTCCAATATGTGGTGCTCAAAGATATAAGCCAGATACGGATGACCTTCCAAAAAAGATAATATGGTATTTCCCTATCACTCCAAGGTTGAAACGCCTATTTATGTCCCCACACACAGCAAAGCATATGCGATGGCATAAGGAGAGGCGACAAGATGAAAGTACCCTCCGGGACCCACACTACCAGATCGGATAGAATAGCCGACGAAAATTTTTTCGTCGACTATGCCAAAATTTCGTCGGCTATATCTTCTGCCGACGAAATTTTCGTCGGCTATAATTCGTCGGAAAAACACCGTCGGTAATACCAATGGCCGACGAAAATAACGAAATCGTCGACTATATGCGAGTATGGCCGACGACTTTACCGACGAAACATCATTTCGTCGACCAAACCTTGGCAAAATATCCGACGAAATTCGTCGGGTATTTTCGAGTATGGCCGACGATATCGTAAACTATGGCCGACGAAATTCGTCGGCTATTTGTTCTGAAATATAGCCGACGATTTCATCTATTTCGTCGGTTATTTTTTCGAAATATATTTCTATTTTAATAGGCATTAATTAGTTATAGCCGACGAAATAATGTCATTTTCGTCGGCTATAAGACTTATAGCCGACGAATATTGGTAAAAATCGTCGGCTATAGTTCTTATAGCCGACGAAATAATGCCAAAATCGTCGGCTATTCTTACATTTAGTGAAAAAAAAATTAAATTATTTTCTAAATTACCATTCCAAGCAACCTGCAAATCACAAAGACAGTCCATGCATTTGCACCTACAAGAAACACGTCTAAATGATTTATTATTTAATTTGTTCCAATATACATAAAATATAACCCTAATCATCACCTAAACTACTAAAGTCCACCACGTCATCCCCAGCATCCTGCTCTCCATCATGCTCGTCATCCTGCTGACCGAACTCGGGAGGTTGAGGCATTGGAGGTTCAAGTAACGGCTGAAACGGGGGCTGGGGTTCAAGGTTTTGTTGTTGTGCGCCGAACATATCATACCACCAGTTTTGTTGGCCGGCGTAGTTGTGTCGCCGAATTCTCTCGTATTTAGCATGCCAACTGGACAGATCTAAATAATACTGCTGTGTTCTGCGGTGTTGCTCCTGTGATCTGCGTTGTTCCTCCTGTGATCTCTGGAACTCGGCCGCCAACCTTGCATTTTCTTCTGCCAATCTCCGCACTTCCCCCCTCACCTGTTGGCTCTCCCCGCCTCCCTTCTTTTGACCTCTCTTAGTGGTCTTCAGGAGCCCTAGTCCAGAACTTCTCAAACTCCGGCAGTAGTAGTTGTTTGAGCGGTTTGGGAATGCTGCGTCGAACATCCTCGCTGCCGTTTGGACATTGGACCGGTCGACCTGACGCATGGCTTCTTCCAGATCTGCCTCTGAAATGTTCAGTTGTGTCTCCCGAACTACTTGCTGGAACACATCTTCTTCGGCCCGGTTCACCCTCTCCTAATTGGACGGGAAAAAAAAATTAATATTCTAACAAATATATAATTAAGTAAAATTAATAATTAAAATTTTAAAATCGTAATGAACGACTTACGAGCTGTTCTGTCGCTTGTGGATAAGCGATCTTCAACGTCTCCACGTACGGGTTGCTATCAAGATGATCTCTAAGCGCCTCCTCCTGATATTGTGCAAACGGCCTAGAACCACCATGATGGGGGGTTGTGTTACGGCGGCGGTTTGCAGAGTTTATCCGAGAACGTTCCTTAAAAAAAAATTATTAGAAAAATGCATTAAAAAATATTAGTGTAATAATTATAAAATAATTAAACTAATAATTAAAATTTTAACAAAATAAACATTTGTAGTGAAGTTTAGTATTTACCTGCATAACTGGGTTGTTGAAGTCTACTGTCTTCAACCAACGCCACTCGTACTCCCTGAACATGAACTCTCTGGGAGTACCCATACGACCACGGTTGTCGTATTCGTTATAGTGGGAACGGAACTCGTTCTTCCACTCTTTGAACCTACGAAAAAAACAAAAGTGCATTAGAAATATTATTAATATCATAAAATATTTCAAATTATAAGATGAGGAATTCCCAACGTACCTCAAGTTCTGCACGGAGTCCGCCCAATCCCGCTTGTGTTCGCCAATCTCGAAGAATGTCTGAAAGATAATATTTTATTAGTTTTACAATTGTAATAATACCGAAAATTATTAAATATTACCATAAATAAATTAAATTTTTTAAATTACTCACCGACGCGGCGTTGTTCACCTCCCTCTTTATCTCTTGGGGCACATCAGCCCACTGATGGGTGCCAATGCACCTCTCAAAGATACCTTATTTCCCTTCAAGATATATCAATATAGTACGGTAAACAAGGGTTATCGAACACAAGGAACTGGTGAAACTAAGACTTAACAAAATAACTAAAAGCTGACAGACTCGACCTACATACACTAACAAATTTCGAACTCAAGTTTGGCTACACCAATGGGCACGAAATTTGGACACAATTAACTAGACTCAGTGGCGGACTACCACCTAAAATTTGAGTGGGTTTCGTTGAGTTTTGGTTGGTGAAATCAATCACCGAAGACAGCTAAATGCAGAAAATAAGATGCTGAAGTTAATAATGATATGCATGCAAATGTGTTTAAACTATATGATTATGAGGTTAAGAAGCATGCAATCCACCACCGCCAATCCATCTTTTCAATATATAACTAACCCAATGCACATATCCCATGAATGAAAGTTCCCAAGAAGGGCCGATCGTTAGATCATTGGTCCACATCTTATTACCAAATCCTTAACCCTATATGAGTTCGTCGTTAGACCTCCCTCACGTCTATCCTTCAATGAACCCTTGTTCGTTAGACCCCCAGGTTAACAAAGAAGAAAGCATTACGTTTTGAAATGGTTTGAGAAGCTACAAGGGTTCACAGGTACATACGGTTGTGTCCTGCTAGACCTATGGTTTTCTAACTCCCAAGAATACGCATATCTCCTCGGTGTATCACTATAGAGAATCTGGTGGAAGAAATTATCTTCAGTCGCCCATATCTCATGACATTAGAACCCTAGCATGCATACTAAGTTGGCCACCAAAGCAAACATACAAGGAATTCATCACTGAACCGATTAGAGAAAGAAAACTCATTCATAACATATGCAAAACTAGGTTAGGGTTTATATATCAAAAAGACTTCATGTACGGGGCTTCAAGCAGCCCCTTAACAATGGTATTTAGCTACTAAAAGTCATAGTATAATTATCTAAACAAAGCATGAAAGATTATACAGATGGATGGAGAAGAAGAAGAAGAAGGACTCGGTCTCTTCTTCTCTTTTTTGGTGTGCGGCTGCTCCTCCTTCCGTGCATGAATGATGAATGATAGGGTTTTCTTCCCTCTTAATCCTCTCTGCCGAACAACCCTAGCTAGACCAGCCCACCAAACATCACGTGCAGCCCACATGCTCCACTAATTATGCTTTCCTCCTTAATTAGCAAAAGCTCGGCTTCCTCTCCATTTGTGCATCATCTGATTAATAGAATTTCTTCCCTTTTAATCCCTGTGCTGCCGAACAAACCTAGACTTACTAGGTTTAATTAACCGGTCCACCAAACATCACGTGCTCCATGTCCATCAATTAGATGGATTCCTTGTTTAGCCCATCAATCCATTCCTTATGCCACTAGGGAAGCTCCTTTTTATTCCTTTTTCTTTATTTTCTCCAAATACCTATAAAACAAATAAACATAATTAAAATACTCAATAAATAACAATAAACTAAATATAGGGATTAAATTAAATACCAAATAGTCGCATAAATATGCGCCTATCAAAATACCCCACACTTAGGCATTGCTAGTCCTCGAGCAATACACTAAACTAAGACTCAAAGAAAAAGACTCAACAAACTAAAACACTCTAACGCCCTTAACAATTAGTCTCAGCAATCTTCCAACACCTGTAACATCAAGATGAATACAATTCCACAGTTACATCTCATAGAATTTCAAGGGTTAATTTCAATGCATGACAAACATGTAACATGTAGGACACAGATATAACATGGTGAATATAAAGCTGTAGCATGCAGTAGACAAGTCAAGATTCAACCTCACATAGATATGTTCTCATAAGTGTTTCACTCAAAGTATGTATAAGGTTTTCGCTCAATTCAATCACTTGCCAAATGGACCGAACCATATGCTCACTCTTGTGACTTATCTCCACAGATCAAAGGCTGCCATCTTGAGGATCAAAAAGGACTTTCAAAGGTTGTAATGGGGCTAAGTATAGGGCATGGAAACATATAGGATAAGTGGTGATAAAACAGTTCCAAGACTTAGTCAAATCGCATCATAACTCCATCAACTTCTTCATGTCACCATGGTCTTCTTCTTTATATCCTTGAGCTTTGCAAACAGGACAAAGACCAAATCTTCATTGTTGGGTCTTCAATTCAAATCAAACTCCAAATTTACAAAGATAGGGGACATTAATCCAGACATTTATCAAATACAAACCTATTGCCAACGAGAGTACACAAATTTTCTTTTCTTTTCTTTTCATCTCTCGAATTTTTTTTTCTTTTTCTGGCAATTACATCATTCTATGCATTTCTGAACAAGTCTATCCCTATACAAATCATTAAGCAAACCATCATTCAACTCCTCAAAACAAGGAAACACATCACATCTTGTCGACATTACTTCACACCAAGTCCTGGCCAGAAACATAGGGTAAAGAAGTCCTACACTAGGCAAGGTGTTTAGATATTCAATGGTGATGAAGGAAAATGCTAAACGTAGGCTCAAAGTGGATATCTAAAGGGTCGCAACTTGTGCGCACAAATAAGGACACGTGGCAATATGGCTATGGTGATAATCCTAAGTGCCTTTATCACTTCCTCAATCAGAACATGTATCGATTATAAGCTTTGAAAAGCACAAGAGCAAGTTCTAGTAATCTCTAGAGTCCATTAACTTAATCTGTGGCAAGCAATTGACACTCAACAATGGAAGCATGTATAACACATTTAGGCTCAAAAGCTCACAAGGTAAATGAATCTCAACAAAGTCTAAGCATGCTCATAAGATCTGTACCATGTTAACTTGTTTCTACATCCACTACACATTAGCATATGCACCATACATCAAGATTAACCAAAGGAATTCAAGCACACAATCATCTTTTAGTCACAAAGTAGGAAGATATAATCACATCATTGACATGTTAAGGGCTCCTAAGACTCTTCTTTTTGTGTTTTTCTTGACACTTTTTATTTTTGTATTTTGTTTTTCCATATATGACTCAAAGACACAAAAGAAAACAAGAAAAAACTTCAAAAATCTCAAAATTGGACGAAAATCCGGACTTGCACTGCACAGTACGACTTGTAGAATTTTTCCAGAATTTTTCACACATCAGACAGAGTTGAAATTTTACGAGCATAAATTAGACACATGAATGAACATTCTCACAAAATTTCAGAATTTTCTGAAATTTTTAGCTATTTTAAACAAATCGCACAAAACAGTACACTGTACAGCTCCGAATTGACACCTAAAAAATTGAAAAATTTATACATAGACGCTAAGGATATGTTATAAACCCCACCCCACACTTGAAATTTGCATTGTCCTCAATGTAAAACAAAACTAAAGCATGCAATACATCAAACAAGCATAGGGTGAAACGCATAACACATCCAAATCACACTAAAACACATGGAGAAATAAAACAAAAGGAGAAGGGTTAAGAAAGCAAATCTGATAGCCACGCTTCTCCATCAACATGGGTTGCCTCCCAAGTAGCGCTAAGTTTAACGTCTTCAGCCAGACGACAGATCCAATCAATCCTCAATAGGAGGGGCATCCTCGAGGTCTGCATCCTCAAAGACATGCTCCACAAATGACTCATAGAAAGGCTTGAGTCGTTGACCGTTCGCCACAAATGTGTCCCCTGATTTCAAACTCCTGATCTCGAAGGCACCATGAGAGGAAACATTAGTGATAACATAAGGTCCAGTCCATCTACTTTTAAGCTTACCTGGAAATAACCGTAGACGACTGTTGAACAACAAAACTTTCTGACCAACTGAAAATTCTTTCTTTTTAATGTTCCGGTCATGAAAAGCTTTGGTCTTTTCCTTATAAATCCTGCTGGACTCATAGGCATTGTGCCTAATCTCATCAAGCTCACTTAGCTGTAACTTCCTATGCAATCCCGCTGCATCAATATCAAAGTTGAATCTCTTCACAGCCCAGAATGCACGGTGCTCAAGCTCCACTGGAAGGTGGCAGGCTTTCCCATAAACCAACCTATAAGGAGACATCCCAATAGGTGTTTTGTACGCTGTTCTGTAAGCCCACAACGCATCATCCAGTCGTTGACTCCAGTCCTTTCTCGTAGGACCAACTGTCTTCTCAAGTATCTGTTTGATCTGCCTGTTAGATACCTCTACTTGCCCGCTCGTCTGAGGATGATAAGGTGTTGCCACCTTATGTGTTACACTGTACTTCTTGAGCAAAGCATCAAAGGACCTGTTGCAGAAGTGAGATCCTCCATCGCTGATAATGCATCTAGGTGTTCCAAATCTAGCAAAAATTTCTTTCAGAAAACACAAAACAACCTTAGCATCATTAGTGCGGGTGGCTTTAGCTTCCACCCACTTAGAAACATAATCCACAGCGACAAGAATGTACAGATACCCTTGAGAGTTAGGAAACGGTCCCATGAAATCAATACCCCACACATCAAAGAGTTCAACAACAAGAATTGGGTGTTGAGGCGTTTGATCTCTAGGACCGATGTTACCTGTCATCTGGCATCTGTCACAAGACTTATAGAAGACATATGCATCATGGAATAATGTAGGCCAATAAAATCCACTCTCAAGTACTTTGAGAGCTGTCTTTTTTCCTCCAAAGTGTCCACCCTCTGCATGTGAGTGACAAAAAGATAATATAGATTGAAATTCAGATTCAGGCACACACCTGCGGATGATGGCATCAGTACAATGTTTCCAGAGGTAGGGCTCGTCCCATGTATAGTATTTGGCCTCCTTGACAAGTTTATCTTTCTGAGCTCTGCTGAAAGTTGGTGGAATAGCCTTACTCACCTTGTAGTTGACTATGTCGGCATACCATGGCACCATATCTTGAACAACAAGAAGTTGCTCATCTGGAAAACTATCTCTGAGAGGAAGATGATCCTCTTCTGCATTGGAGCCATGGGTGAGTCTACTTAAGTGATCCGCCACCACATTCTCAGATCCCTTCTTGTCCTTGATTTCAATATCAAACTCTTGAAGCAAGAGCATCCATCGAATCAATCTTGGCTTAGCATCCTGTTTGGTCATCAAATATCTCAAAGCAGCATGGTCAGAATAAACAATCACTTTAGTTCCTAACAAGTAAGATCTAAACTTTTCAAGAGCAAAAACCACTGCTAAAAGCTCATTCTCTGTAGTTGAATAGTTCAACTGTGCATCATTCAAAGTTCTTGAAGCATAATAGATGACATGAGGTAACCTCTCTGGCCGTTGGCCAAGTACTGCTCCAACAGCGTAGTCGGAAGCATCACACATGAGCTCAAAAGGGAGGCTCCAATCCGGTGCTTTGATGATGGGGGCGGTAGTCAATAACTCCTTGAGTTTGTTGAAAGCTTGAAGGCAGTCATCTGTAAAGTCAAAAGCAACATCCTTCTGCAGCAATGCACATAATGGTCGGGATATCTTGGAAAAATCCTTGATAAACCTGCGATAAAAGCCTGCATGGCCAAGAAAAGATCTCACCTCCTTCACAGTTGAAGGAGGGGGTAAGGTCCGCACAATATCAACTTTTGCTTTATCTACTTCGATGCCTTTAGCTGATATGATATGTCCCAAAACTATGCCTTGTTCTACCATAAAATGGCATTTTTCCCAGTTAAGCACAAGGTTAGTTTCTACACAACGCTCTAAGACCAAAGATAGATTGTGCAGACACATGTCAAAAGAATCACCAAAAACAGAAAAGTCATCCATGAATACCTCAATGATCTTTTCAACCATGTCTGAGAAAATACTTACCATGCATCTTTGGAATGTAGCAGGAGCATTGCATAAACCAAAGGGCATCCTTCGGTATGCAAACGTGCCATAGGGACACGTGAAGGTGGTCTTCTCCTGGTCATCTTTGTGTATGGCGATCTGGTTGTAGCCAGAGTAGCCATCCAAGAAACAATAGTAAGCATGACCTGCCAACCTTTCCAACATCTGATCAATAAACGGGAGTAGGAAGTGGTCTTTGCGTGTGGTAGCGTTGAGCTTTCGGTAGTCAATACACACTCGCCACCCCGTTTGTACTCGCTGAGGTACCAACACGTTCTCATCATTCTTGACTACAGTAATTCCAGAACGTTTTGGTACAACCTGCACAGGACTAACCCACTTGCTGTCAGAAATAGCATAAATTATACCTGCATCGCGGAGTTTGATTACTTCTTTCTTGACAACTTCCATCATAGGAGGGTTGAGTCGACGTTGAGCTTCTCGTGTTGGCTTAGCTCCCTCCTCAAGATGGATCCGATGAGTACACAAAGTAGGGCATATTCCCTTGATATCAGCAACTGTCCAGCCAATTGCTTGCTTGTGAGCTCGTAGAACAATCAACAGCTTCTCCTCTTCCAACTTCGAGAGCTTTGAAGAAATTATGACCGGTAAAGTTTCACCGTCACCAATGAAAGCATATTTCAAATGCTCGGGAAGAGGTTTGAGTTCTAACTCGGGAGCTGTCTGAATAGAAGGAGCAAGAACATCAGTTGAAACCGGAAGAGAGATAGGTTTAGAAGGCTTACCTTTAATGTATGGTCGTGATTCAAGAGCCTCTTCCATGGCATAATACTCATCTTCCATTTCAAGCTCCTCAGCTGAAGCAATCTCGAAAACAGGTCCCTGTTCAGAATGGGCATTTTCTCCTGTATTCTCCAGTATCCTCTTCAAGGGATCATCCCCCAGCGAATATTGAAAGAATTCCTGCACAAAACTTTCAGACACATCAATAGAACAACAGGAGTACATGTCATCACCATTCGGGTGCTTGAGGGACTCGTATATGTTGAAATGCACTTTCTCTCCCGCAACTTCCATGCTAAGAGATCCTTCATAACAATCAATCTTGGTACGAGCCGTTCTTAAGAACGGTCTACCAAGAATCAGTGGAATTTCATAGGGCATTGATTCACCCTCCATCTCTAGCACAAAGAAATCTGCTGGGAAGATTAAATCACCCACCTGCACAAGTACATCTTCCACAATTCCACTAGGGTAACAGTTAGATCTATCAGCAAGTTTAATGGTTACCCCAGTGGGAATAAGTTCTCCCATATTCATATTATCATAAACAGAATAAGGCATTAAGTTTATGGAAGCACCTAAATCAAGAAGAGCACCATCAAACCTGTGATCACCGATAGTACATGGGATGGTAAAACGACCTGGATCACCAAGCTTGGGTGGGATTTTCCTTTGAAGCACAGCAGTGACTCTCTCACTCAAGGAAACTGTCTCAGTTCCTTTGAATTTTCTCTTGTTGGTGCACAGATCCTTGAGGAATTTTGCATACTGGGGGATTTGCTTGATCACATCCAACAGTGGAATGTTTACCCCCACTTTCTTGAAGATATCCAAAATCTCCTTATCTTTCTCCTCCTTACCTAACTTTTTCAACCTGCTAGGAAAAGGCACATTAGTTTTAATCAAAGGAGAAGGTAGAGGACATACCTGAGAGGATTTCGGTTTTGGTGTCTTCACTCCAGGTGCATTCTCAACGAGTTGAGGGTTGTTCTCAACAGATTGAGTTGGGGTTCCTGGATCTACTGTCAACGGCTCATAGGGCAACACTTGCTCAATAATAGGCTCATCCCACATCCTCTTCGGCTTCTTAACTGCAGGCTTTTCACTCAACACTTTTCCACTCTTCAATGTGATGGCATGAGCCTCATGTTGGCCCTTGGGATTGGTGAGAGTGTTACTTGGGAGCCCTCCTGGATTGACTTGGGCGAGCTGTTGTTGCACTTGGCTCATCTGTCTTTCTAACAAGTCAATTGCCTTACCCTGCTGCTGTTGTACATTCTTACTCTCTTGGCGGTAGGCACTCTGCTCATCTCTCTCCTTCTTGTTCTGTTCACGCTCTTTCTGAGCATCAAACATCATCTGCTGCAGCATTGCTGTCAAGACAGGATCGGATGATGATTGCACTGGAGCTTGCTGTTGATGAGCTCGTCTCTGGCCAAACTGTTGTCCATCACCAGAAGACTGTCTCTGCTGAAAACCAGTAGGAGGATTGAGCACATTATTGCTCTTATAGCTCAAGAATGGATGATCTCCGTTCCTCTGGAAGTAATTTGCCTCTTCCTCATCATCATCTTCTCTATCAGCTCTGAACTTGGGACAATCTTTTGCTACATGACTGTTCTCTGAGCAGATAGTACACACAACCTGAGCTGCAGCAACTGTTGGCTTCCTTCGACTGTTGAGAAGAGCCATGTCATTCTCCAAAGTACTTAGTCGTTTCTCCATTGCTCCATCAACTGCAACTGCACTCACTGATCTTCTACTTGCTCCCATGGATCTATCCCTTGACTGAAACTGCCTTGAATTCTCTGCTTGACACTCAACAATATCTTTAGCTTCAGCTCCAGTCATATTCCACCAATTACCTCCACAAGCTGAATCAAGCTTTGACCTGTTGAAAGAATCGAGTCCTTCATAAAAGTACTCCATTTGAGCATTGATGTCAAACTTGTGATGAGGGCACTGTCGAAGAAGACTCTTAAACTGACTCCAGGCTTCATGTAATTCATCACTGTCTTTCTGCCTGAAAGTACTGATTTGCTTCTTCAAGTTCTTGGTTCGGGACGCAGAGTAGAATTCCTTCATAAAAGCAATACACATCTTCTCCCAAGTATCAATAGAAAGAGGGGGAAGAGAATTGTACCATTGCTTTGCTTGTTCCTTCAGAGAAAAAGAAAACAAGATGAGCTTCACAACATCTTCATCAATATTAGTTGATTTCTGGATTCTGCACAAGGCTGTGAACTCATTGAGATGATCCTGAGGGTCTTCAGAAGGTGTTCCTCTAAAGTGTGGCAAGTTCGTGATGAGTGATGGAGGAATAGAATAATTCCCCAAGTTGTCCGGTAGGACAATCGGTGAACTCTCTGCCCCTGTGCCTGGTGCAAATGACTCCCTCAACCTGGGTTGTCCGTTGTTAGCCATTTGTCTCGGTGGTGATGGTGGTGGTGTAGGAATGTGCACCTCCTCTTCTCTCTCAGATTCTGAACTAGAATGCACAGAAATTCTATCAGAAGGTTCACCACTCAAGGACCGTTGTCTGCTCTGCTGTCTGTTTTGCCTTGCTGAGCGCTCAATCTCTTGATCAAAGTATAATGGCTCAGCGCTCTTTGTGCATCGAGTACGCATATGCTATGCTCCTGCACACAAGAGAGATCGTAAGAAACAAAAGAAAAAGAAATTAAACTAAACAAAAACAAAACAGAAATTTTAACTATTCTATTAAGACTTAGAGTTAAGCAGTTCCCCGGCAACGGCGCCAAAATTTGATGGGTGCCAATGCACCTCTCAAAGATACCTTATTTCCCTTCAAGATATATCAATATAGTACGGTAAACAAGGGTTATCGAACACAAGGAACTGGTGAAACTAAGACTTAACAAAATAACTAAAAGCTGACAGACTCGACCTACATACACTAACAAATTTCGAACTCAAGTTTGGCTACACCAATGGGCACGAAATTTGGACACAATTAACTAGACTCAGTGGCGGACTACCACCTAAAATTTGAGTGGGTTTCGTTGAGTTTTGGTTGGTGAAATCAATCACCGAAGACAGCTAAATGCAGAAAATAAGATGCTGAAGTTAATAATGATATGCATGCAAATGTGTTTAAACTATATGATTATGAGGTTAAGAAGCATGCAATCCACCACCGCCAATCCATCTTTTCAATATATAACTAACCCAATGCACATATCCCATGAATGAAAGTTCCCAAGAAGGGCCGATCGTTAGATCATTGGTCCACATCTTATTACCAAATCCTTAACCCTATATGAGTTCGTCGTTAGACCTCCCTCACGTCTATCCTTCAATGAACCCTTGTTCGTTAGACCCCCAGGTTAACAAAGAAGAAAGCATTACGTTTTGAAATGGTTTGAGAAGCTACAAGGGTTCACAGGTACATACGGTTGTGTCCTGCTAGACCTATGGTTTTCTAACTCCCAAGAATACGCATATCTCCTCGGTGTATCACTATAGAGAATCTGGTGGAAGAAATTATCTTCAGTCGCCCATATCTCATGACATTAGAACCCTAGCATGCATACTAAGTTGGCCACCAAAGCAAACATACAAGGAATTCATCACTGAACCGATTAGAGAAAGAAAACTCATTCATAACATATGCAAAACTAGGTTAGGGTTTATATATCAAAAAGACTTCATGTACGGGGCTTCAAGCAGCCCCTTAACAATGGTATTTAGCTACTAAAAGTCATAGTATAATTATCTAAACAAAGCATGAAAGATTATACAGATGGATGGAGAAGAAGAAGAAGAAGGACTCGGTCTCTTCTTCTCTTTTTTGGTGTGCGGCTGCTCCTCCTTCCGTGCATGAATGATGAATGATAGGGTTTTCTTCCCTCTTAATCCTCTCTGCCGAACAACCCTAGCTAGACCAGCCCACCAAACATCACGTGCAGCCCACATGCTCCACTAATTATGCTTTCCTCCTTAATTAGCAAAAGCTCGGCTTCCTCTCCATTTGTGCATCATCTGATTAATAGAATTTCTTCCCTTTTAATCCCTGTGCTGCCGAACAAACCTAGACTTACTAGGTTTAATTAACCGGTCCACCAAACATCACGTGCTCCATGTCCATCAATTAGATGGATTCCTTGTTTAGCCCATCAATCCATTCCTTATGCCACTAGGGAAGCTCCTTTTTATTCCTTTTTCTTTATTTTCTCCAAATACCTATAAAACAAATAAACATAATTAAAATACTCAATAAATAACAATAAACTAAATATAGGGATTAAATTAAATACCAAATAGTCGCATAAATATGCGCCTATCAC
>OY821759.1:37613680-37759875 GCA_963682095.1 Potentilla sterilis | reverse complement strand
AAAAGTTTGGAAAATCTATTCCAACCGTCAGATATCACCGTTAAGATTAAATACATGTATGAAAAAAAATCCAACTACATCTGACAACGTTAAAGGCTCGATCGGGACGGTCAACCGGGTGAGTCAACCCTTTAAACGCTTAGAAATGGAAATTGGCCTGTGTAAATGACGTTTTTTTGCCTGACCTTCAACAGATAATAGTTTCAAATCGATGAGACGCAACTAATCGTATAAAAATTTTCCTCAAAATATTTACCGACCGTGAGGCTACCCATAGGAAAACGGAAGTAAAAAACAGTTAACCGCAACATTCGGCACACAGATTTTGTCGGAATCTTGTCATTTTTCAACCGTAGACGTATTTCATTATTTCGGTCATATCTTATTTCACGACACATTTGTATTTGAAGGATGAAGCAATGGGTTGTCGATAGTGATAGAAAATGGAAGGTGGTCTTTTTTTGTTTTTTTTAATCATAGCCGACGAAATCAAACCTAGTACTCGTCGGCTATTCTTTTGTCGTTTTGTGTCTAAAATAAAATATGTATTTTTCAATATAGTTTTGGCCGACGAAATCACGCATTTTCGTCGGCTATAATTAGTATAGCCGACGAAATAATGTATTTTTCGTCGGCTATTCTGTGAAAAAAATAAAAAAATCGGTTGTGTTACACCTCTCGTACACATATGTCCTGTTCATATATAACCAAAATTGAACATAAAAAAAACAGAAACCCAGCAGTCAACATATTTCAAATTTTTTTTAAGGGGTTTGGAACCCAGCCTAGCTGGGAGGCTCATCCCCACGCCCGTTCATTAGAAATGAGTGGATTACAAATGAAAGGATTACACCATCTAAATTACTTAATCCGTCGGATTGTAATCGGAATCATCGGATGAGTCTTCTTCGGTTTCTGAATTGCTCGATAGGGGTAATCTATGTCTTTCCTCACCACTAGAGTCCTCGTTTGTTTCTTCATTTGGATCAACATCAACAAGCAGTGGCTCTTCACGTCGAATTCGCACCGGCGTGTCTAGGCGAATAAAAGAGGAGTCAGGAATACCGTTTGAGTTGGGCTCTTGATACGCGGTGCCCCCTTCCTCGTTCTCTTCAGCCACTTCAAGTGTAGACGCCCGGTAAATGTTGCGATGGTGGATAGTGTTGACTACTTTCCACGGGTCACCCTGGACGAGATCATCAAGATAAAACACTTGTTTCACCCATGTGGCTAAAACGAACGGGTCGTCCTTATACCATGATGTACTAGTGTTCACAGAAGTTTTGCCGTATTGATCGGTTGTCATGCTCTGTGGCCGTGTGTCAAACCATCTACACTTGAAAATGTACACTTTCATGCCTTCCCCATAATGCAGTTCCACAACTGAATGGAGAACACCGTAATAGTCAACTCCATCATCCCCACCATGTGCCATAACCCCTGAATTTTGTGTTTTCAGTCTGAGGTCTCTCTCTTCACATCGAAATAACACACCATTCACCTTGCACGTCGCATAAACTTTTGAATAGACCGGCCTCATCGCTAGAAGTCTGAGTTCGTGCGACCAATTTGGGTGATTATCATTTTTAATAAGGTCCATCTGCAACCATCAGAATCAACTATAAATATGAATAATTATACACAATAATATATAAACACATATAGAATAGTGTTAAAGTTACGTACCCAGCGGCCGAAATACTCTGCGAATGTCCGGTTGTGGTAATCGAGATCACCTGCTACTCCATCACAGTTCAGATGCATGTTCTTCCAAAACTGAACTTCTGGACAGTTGATTAGTACCCACCAATGTGCAATGGCTACCTCATAATCTTTCAACTTGTAGGAAACTAGCATGTTTCCACCGAGTACAACATCATCGGAGAGTATGGAAAGATTGAACTGTGAAGGTACATCTTCCGGTATGCTTTCCTGTAACGCTTCTGAATACAACTTCATGTAGGTGACGCACTCGTGCGCAATATATGCCTCAGCTATACATCCTTCAGGTGCGGATCTGTTTTGGACAAAATCACCGTATTGTCCAAATTGCCTATAAATCAAGTTTTTAAAGTGTTATGATAATACATTAATACTATATCACATATATTGATGAGGAAATTAACATAAGGTGTAAAATACGTACCTTTCCATCGGATACATCCAAGTGAAGTGCACAGGACCGGTAAGCAACAACTGTCGAGGAAGATGGATCATGAGGTGAGGCATGATGTCGAAAAAATTTGGAGGAAATATCATCTCAAATTTACACATGATATGAACGATGTCTTGTTGCATTTCCCGGAGGTCAGATTTTCTCACTTCCCGTGTGCATACCTTCTGGAAAAATCTTGCCAACGCTACTAACGGCTCCACAACGTGACGGGGAAGGAACGGTCGAATGAAAACAGGGAAGAGACGTTGTAGCAGGATATGATTGTCATGAATTTTCAACCCGTAAAGATTGTTGAATTGTCTGTTCACACACTTGGCTATATTTCCAACAAAGCCTGAAGGATACTTGGCCCGACTTATCCAATGAAAAATTTCTGATTTATGCTCAGGCTTGACGGTGTAAGGAGCTTGAGGCATTTTTCTCTTCCCTTGTTTCAACCATAGTTGTTTTCTGATATTCATGTTTTGCAGATCAGTGCGAGCCTTAGGACCGTCTTTCGTCTTCCCCTCCAAGTTCAGCGTTGTGCCCACCACACTTTCAGAAATATTTTTTTCTATGTGCATAACGTCTAGGAAGTGACGGATCAGCAACTCACACCAGTACGGGAGTTCCCACAATATGCTCTTATGTGTCCAGAATTTGTACTCCTCAGGTCTTTCAGGTATTTCCGCTACAATATCGGGATGATTGCTGAGGGGCCCAAAATCGTACTCATTAAACACTGCTAAAATTTCTCTTCCCGCCCATCTTCTGGGAGGACCACCGTGTTCTTCGGTTCCATCAAATGCGGCGGACTCGTAACGCCAGTGGTGATCCGCCGGAAGGAACACACGATGACCCATTCTGCATATCTTGTTGCAATGAGGGGTGCTCCCATAATCGCTGAGGCACTCTGGACAAGCCTTGTATCCCCTAACAACGCTGCCCGACAACATCCCATAAACAGGAAAATCACTGATGGTACCAATAACCATGGCATGTATCTGAAACGTCTCATTCTTGTACTTGTCAAAAGTGGGATGACCAACGTCCCACAATACCTTAAGCTCTTCAATCAATGGTCTCATATACACATCGAGACATTTCCCTGGGTAACCAGGCCCCGGAATCAACAACATCAACATATTATATTCCTTCTTCATGCACATCCACGGAGGAAGGTTGTAAGGTACCAAAACGACCGGCCATATACTGTATGAAAGACTCATGGTGCCGAAAGGGTTGAACCGTCGGTTGAGAGCCCGAGCCTGACGTTTCTGACATCTGACGTAAAATGAGGAAACTCATTGTTTATATGCTTCCAAGCCGCTCCGTCAGAGATGTGTGTCATGATATCTGCGTCTCCCGCGTCCCGCTCACCGTGCCATCTCATAGCTTTTGCGGTGGTTTCTGACATGTACAACCGCTCAAGCCTATCTCTCAACAGAAAATACCGAAGCACTTTCACAGGTTTCCTATTACCTGCTCCCGTCAACTTATATCGGTCAGACTGACATATCGGACATGCGTCAAGGCTAGCAAGGTCATTTCCTTCTGCATCTTTACCCCAGAAGAGAACGCAGTCAAATGCACATGCATGGATCTTAATGTAGGAAAGCCCTAGATCTTTGAGGATACTTCGGACCTTACGGTGATTGGTAGGATTACGATGACCCTCCTCCAACAACGAAGAAGTGTACTGTAGATATTCATCCACTTGCCTGATGCTCGATTTTGTCTCGACTTTAATCCTCATTACCTCCATCACACTTTGAAGAACTGTCTTCTCATAACTTGAAGACATAGGGCTCTGTTGCAATGTAATAAGTTTGTTGTACTTGTCAAAGGCAATAGTGTTGACAACTTGTGGGAACGGCTGCACCGGGTCATGCATATATTGTTCCCCACGTACACCGCTTTCAAAAGGAAACACGTCGTTGACGAATGCCATTGTTGGGTCGTTGGATGTACTACTACTGCCCGCCTCAAAAAACTGCCCATGATCATGCGATCCATCTAATGATGGCTCACCGTGATATATCCAACGTTTGTACTTCGGCCAAAACCCATTACTCTTTAGGTGCTCCCATACTGTCCTAATCGGAAATCGACACATATCACTGCGACACTTACATTTCTTGCACGGGCAATAATGATATTCATTCCCGTATGCATTTTCCTCGACGAACTGCAAAAAATCCACAACTCTTGTAGTGTATCGTCGGTCATGCCTTGGAAGTGAAATCCAACTCTTATCTCGATCCATATATAGTCTGATAATAATATATATGTATAACTTTAATTAATAAGAAATTAATTAACACATATATATTACAATATATATTATTATCAACATCAACTCATATATATATATATACCATTAATTAACAACCATTATTTAAGTTCATTACACTATCAACAACCATTAATTAACATATATATATATATATATATATATATTTTAACACTAATTAAAATAACATCAAATTAAAACACATAATTAAACTCTAACATAAAATCAACTCAACTACAACTCAAAATCAACATATATACATATATTCTAACACTAAAACAACAACAAAACAAAAAATCACTTACTATATCAAAATCACTAAAACTCAAAATCAACTCAACTAAAACTCAAAATCAACATATATACACATATACGTACCTATATATAGCTCCACAATGTAAGAAATGACGGATTTCAACAATACCCACAGATTTTTCACTCTTTCTCCCGTTTTTTTTCATTTTTTTTTTAAATGAGCAGCTGCTGTCCAGATCTGAAAATATAAAGACTTATAGCCGACGAAAATTCCAATTTCGTCGGCCAAACTTTCAAAAGTTTTCGTCGGCTATACTTTAAGAGAACATGCGACGAAAATTTTAACTCGTCGGTCATTCTAGGGGTATAGCAGACGAAAAATATTTTTTAGGGACGAAAGAAAAAATCGTCTGCCATTCTTGTGGAATAGCCGACGATTTTTTATTTTTAGCGACAAAAGAAAAAATCGTCAGCCATTCTTGGGAATAGCCGACGAAAATAGTATGTCGTCGGGCTTTTTTTTTTTCGTCGGTAAAGGGCTTTTTTCTGGTAGTGCCATCTGATGGAGAATCATGACAACATTTTAACATGACATTTCCAGGTTTCGACGACATTAAGGGAAGAAATGTGCGGCTTGGAGTGGCAACTGATAGTTTCAGTCTATTTGGAACAATGACAACCCAGCATAGTGCGCGGCCCGTGGTTGTGATGCCATATAATCTACCCCCTAATATGTGTATGAGGAAGGAATATAATATGATGGCCGTGTTGATTCCTGGCCCTAAATCTCTAGGAAAGTGCCTTAGTGTACTCATTCGTCCATTGATCGACGAGCTCAAAGATTTGTGGGAAAATGGAGTCCCTACTTTTGACAGAGTGGACAATGATGTATTCATGATGAAGGTAGCGCTGATGTGTACGATAAGTGACTTTCCTGGTTTAGGGATGCTTGCAGGCTCAACAGTGAAAGGGTACAAGGCATGTCCAATTTGTCTACATGAGCTTACGGCGGAGCATATTTGTGGGAGAATCGTTTATGAAGGACATCGGAAATGGCTTGACGAGAATTCACCAATACGATCCAGTTTGGCATTTAACGGGATGCCAGAGTGGCGAGAAAAACCAGCTCATAAGAACTGGGATGAAATTTTGGAGGAAATTAGGTCACACAATTACGCCACTCTTAGCCAGCATCCAGATTTTCATGTCCCTTACTCAGCACACAACAGACAATGTTTGACCCATGAGAGCGTATTTTGGATGCTTCCCTATTGGTCGTCGTTATTACACAAGTACTGTTTAGATGTCATGCACATTGAAAAGAACGTGGGTGACAATATCCTGGCCACCATTCTTTCAATTGAAGGGAAGACCAAGGATGGTCCAAGGGCTCGCGAAGCTTTGCAGAAGAGGGGAATACGTAAAAGACAGCGGTGTTCGGAAGCTGAAAAGAGGACGGGAAAGGTTCCTCATGCACCCTTTTTAGTTGAAGAGGATCGTCATGAAGAAGTATTTGAATGGTTTTGCGGTGTTAGGTATCCACTTGACTATGCGGGAAGTTTGAGAAATAAAGTGAAACTATCCGAGAAAAAGTTCTATGGATTGAAGACGCATGATTGCCATGTCCTGCTTCAACGTCCTCTTCCAGTGGTTATCCGATGATTTTTGCCGAATAACGTTGTGAAGCCATTGATAGCATTGTCAAATTAGTTTCGAAAATTATGTGCTAGGGAGTTGAAGAAGACAGATGTCCAACAGATGAAAGATGAGATTGTGATCATTCTCTGCAATTTGGAGTTGATTTTTCCTCCACATTTCTTCACCTCTATGGTTCATCTCATGGTTCACCTTCCCGAACAAGTTATGCTTACAGGGCCAGTACATTTTACATGGATGTATCCGACGGAAAGGTATATGCACTAATCAAATATGTTTCTTAATGTCCAAACTAAATTGGTATCGACCTTATATATGCAGTAATCATATTCATCATTTTGCAGGAAATTAGGTGACTATAAACAGTCAATGAGTAATACACGTTACCCGGAGGGGAGTATTGCAGAAAGGTACATATCATGGGAGTCGGTGACGTACTGTAAGTCGTATATGCAATTGGAAGAACACGAAGAGCCCAATCCCCCAATATGGAATATTAGTTCTGTTTCTCAGTTAGTTCAACCGTGTATTATGGATACCACCGGAAATATCAGGTTAACAGAGGAGCAAACGGCTGAGGCTCACTTGCAAATTTTGACGGATACAGAAGAAGCTCAATATTACATGGACGCTCATTTGCAGCTGTACACGGCGAAATATGGTGACGATTACGACCAGGAGTTTCCATCTATGGTTCTTAAAATTTGTACGAAAACTAAATATATGGTTCTTAAAATTTGTACGATAACTGAATAGTATAGAACTAACACATTTTATTTTTCAGGCCAAGAGAATATATGATGCTCAGGACCCTAATTTTAACAGGGCAATATGGTCATTGGCTCGAAGTCCGCAATTCACTCGGATTTATAAGACGTGCTACGTGAACGGTATCAAGTATGTCTCATTCGATAGAGATCAAAGGCTCGTGACTCAAAATAGCGGGGTGATGTTAAGCACAAAGCTTGGAAACCTGTCTCAACACTTCTATGGCCATCTTGACTATGTAGTCGAGGTATGTTATCCAGACAATTTATCGGTCGTATTGTTCAAAGTTATATGGCACAACACCACTGACGATCAGGATGACGAAGAAATTGACACCGTCAAGGTAGATCATGGTCTGATATCGGTGGACACTAACACTAGTTACTATGAGAGTTCACCATTTTGTCTTGCTGTGAAGACTAAACAAGTGTTCTACTTGGACGATCCTGCGGCGGGTGGTGCTTGGAAGGTGGTGCAAGAAATGTCGCATCGAAATGTATACAGTGTCGAAGTACTTGCAACAGAAGACAACATGCTTCCTTCAGGGAATCAAATCACAGAGCCTTACCAAGAAGACACACTAGGGTCAATACAATTTTACCATATTGATGCATCTAATCTCCAACTCGATTTAGAAGTACACGAACAAAATGAAGAATCAAACGGTGAGGAAGATGACAGTGGCGATGAATTCGATGAGGAAGAAGAAGAGGAAGATGAAGACGATGATGGCGGAGACGACGAAGAGGAAGACTACTAGTTAATTTTGGTACATGTTTTAATATGATAATGATGATATGCTGACGGTATCAAGTAATTTTGTACAATATTTACAATATTCTAATTAAATAAAAACAAATACATATAAACATAACTAATCTGTTCAGTCAACTTGAAGCGACCATTTTTGTCAAACGTCGTCGCTTCGGAAATCTGAAGCGACCAAGTTAGACCTCCCTACATTACCTAGTGGGTTAAAACTTCGTCGCTTCAGATTTTCGAAGCGACGATGTTTGATATTCGTCGCAAACGTAAATGTGAAGCGACGAAATTTGGACTTGTGTTGTAGGTTAATATTCGAAGCGACGACGTTTGTCTATATTCGTCGCTTCGTATCTGATTAAATGGACCGGGACTTTGCTCCTTCCTCTGTAGCGCGAAATTCTTCTTCTTCCCCCAAATCCCAAATTCTTCTTCTTCCCCCCAAATTCCGAAATTCCTCTTCTCTTACAACCCGAAACCTAATTCTATCCCTAAGGCTTCTTCCCCTTCTGCTTCTTCTTCCTATCCCTAAACCCAAACCCCCTTCTCACCAAAAACACCCTAAACCCGAAATCCCTTCGATTCAAGGATGGCACCCGGTTGTAGTGCCCAGAAGAGGAAGAAGGAGATGGAGGCGAGAAGAGAGAGAAAGGTGGCGGAAGTTGCCGCTCAAATGGCTGATGCGGTGGCGCAGGCGATGGCGACAGTGGCGGCGGAATCGGCCAGGACGGCGCCAGAGGTGGGGACGATGGTTCCCATCCCGTCTCTGGCCGAAACCGATCCTTCGGCGGGTGTGGGGGCTAGTGGAGGTGGCGCTGACTTGGGAAGCGGCTGCCGCGATGGCGGAAGCGGTGGCAGTAGTGGTGCCGCTGGAGGAGCAGCCGGTGGTGGTGCTCCTCCCCTCAGCATTAGGACCAAGAGGGGTCCTCAGGAGCCGGGTGAGTGATTCTATATATTTCGGATTTCATATTGTGGCTCCTGTGCTAATAATTTATACACTCTTAAAAATTACTAGGAGATAATGTGATTGTTGGGGACTTATTGCTAGGAGCTTCTAATTAAGATCTGATGAGAGATTATGACCTTAAAGGGATTAGAGACTCCTAAGAATATAAATTTGTATTCAAGCTCTTATTGCTGATTTTGAATTGAGATTTGGGGTTCAGGGTTAGTTAATGGGGAACTAATCTCAATATGGAGACCAAAATTTCTTGTACATGGTTGATTAACTTGGTAATTAATTATAGCTGCAATCTGTTGTTTGTGGCCTTTTATATAATACTGGAGAAAAGAGAAGAAGTAAGAGATTAGTATCATATTTGATGAATATATAGATCCTTGGCTTACTGTTGATGAACCTAATTATATTGTTAATTCATGTCTTATATATATATTTATGTCTATAATCTGGAGTGCTATTAGTTATTTAGTTTATCATATTGACCAAATATAATGGGAAGTGTGGCAACTCTATCCAACTGATCGATTATGTGTGCTGTGAATCCTGTGATATATATTGCTTGAATATCAATGCTGCAATCTTTCCCTGAAAACAGGAAGTGGTTTTACACTATATATATTAGTTAATTCCTTGCACAATAAACTTAGCTGCTAGCTCCCAGCTGCTGATGGATTACTTATTAGATTAATTACTATGTACATGTACGTATTTATTTTAGGCATAATTAAGAACTTCAGATAATTTCTCAGTTGTACCTACATACTGCTAGTAATTTTCAGCTAGATTGTTATAAATATAACTATATAAGTGATCAAGTTTAAATAATTTTTATTTTAATTAGCTCCTTGTTCATGTGAAGGGAACTAATTCGTATATAATTTCTGTAATGAATCTCATGCACTTGGCTATTAATGTTGGATGTCTGGCTGATGATTAAAACCAGTTACTATTTGGATATGTTGGATCAAAACTAAAGCCATATATTACGTACACTGGGATTGAGTGATTCTACATATTTCGGATAATGTGATTGTTGGGGACTTATTGCTAGGAGCTTCTAATTAAGATCTGATGAGAGATTATGACCTTAAAGGGATTAGAGACTCCTAAGAATATAAATTTTTATTCAAGCTCTTATTGCTGATTTTGAATTGAGATTTGGGGTTCAGGGTTAGTTAATGGGGAACTGAAAGAGTGCATCATCAGAAAAGTACTTCCACTGACAGACCTCTATTAGAGGCCTAACCATGACAATTATCCAAACACTAATTTAAACTCATACTTGCATAACAAACAATTTGCATCTTGCCAGTTGCTGTTTCTTATCAATTATATTTCCACAGAGGCCTAACCATCTGTGCTTTTTCCTTTATATCTTTAAGTTTCGTTTATGCTTCTTTTAGATTTCATATTGTGGCTCCTGTGCTAATAATGACTGGGTTAAAACTTTATATCAAATAAAGGAAGACAAAATGAATATCAGAACATTGAATGGGTTCCGTGAGAAGAAAGTCTCAAATGAAAAAGAATGATATGTATAGCTTAAACATATAATTATTGGATAACAGCATTCTAAAGATAATCTTAAGGAAATCAAAGACTACGGACCTTGTGTGTAGTAAACCCAAACTTCATGCTTAATTTTCATTGTTATTTTTCTAATTCATAATCAGTTCAATAGAAAAGGCCAATTATACATTAAGACATGGCATAGGTTGAAATGTACTTATCATATATTACTGTAAAGAAAGCTTATTGAGAACACTTGGTCAGATGCACAACAAGTAGAGGACAAGCTTACTAGACTAATCTTAACTAACCCATATATATATATATATATATATATATATATATATATATATATATATATATATATAATGTTTAACAAAACTGTTAGCTAGGCTTAGTTTCTGAACTTGAAAAAGAAAGTTGCATATTGATTTCAAGTGATGCACCAAAAATCCAGTGGACATCTGACCTACATGCCTGAGGATTCTCTGCCCTTGGGAAGCAAACGCATACATCTGCAACATCAATTCACAAATACGTATATAGATGATACATGTTGTTCTGGCCTATATGCCGTCTTGCATAATAAGACCAAGTCATAAGTGGTGACTAGGAGAGTGACTCTGTTTTTTATTTTCTTGTAACTTAATCTGAAGACTCTAAGAAACTATAGCAAGACATCCAATTTCTGAATACATAATATACAGCAGGCCGGCAATGCAGCAGTTTGTGATCAGCTTATATATAATGTTTAAAACTCTTTCTAATATTCCTTCCCCTCCTTTGATTAATTTAACCGACGAGTTTTAAATCTTAATCTTCTGGCCCTCCAGCTTTTGCTAATAATGCTTTGAATTTAGTTAGCATATGTATACCTTAGTTAAATTCTCATGTGTCTTTCTGTTTAATGCATGTGTTTTTGGTTGTTCTAATATGGCAGAGCTTGTTGATATGGCAACGGGTCAGAAGGTGAATGGACGGAACCCGGACAAGTCTGGCATCATAACCGGTATGAAGACCCTATATTTGGTGTCGCTGAACGGCGGGAAACCTTTGAAGGTTGACTACTCGGAACGGCACAGGGGTCCGAGCCTTTTGAAGTGGAAGACTTTGATGTCCCGAGACATCGGGAGCGCCATCCGGAGCAAAGTGCCCATGCTTGCGCCTTCATATGCTGAGCTGGCTGAGAAGCACCGAGATGCACTGACCAGTTATCTGGAGGTAAAACAAAAGTTCATAATAATTTCAAATTCTTATCTTTCAGTCATATATATTGAAATATGTTATTTCTAATGATTTCTTTGAAATTTTTTTTACTAGATGTTCTACGACCTCCCTCCCACCGAGATAGGCATGTGGAGATACATCGACGAGACCGCTGCCAAAATCTACAAGGACTGGAAGTACGACTGCCACACCCACTACGTCGAAGTGTCAAAGGCGACGCCTGCAGAGTTCATCCACCGACCCGAGCAGTGGGAGTACCTCAAAGTTCACTTTGAGGACGACGATTATAAGGTAACGGAAAGTAATTAGAGGTTTTTAAATTTCATATAATCGATTTTGATTCTAATAGATCGTGCATATTTTTGCAGAGGATGTGTGCTCGGAACGCCGCAAACCGGAACAAAACAAAGGAGAAGGGGTGTGCAGTCAACCACCACTCTGGCACGACTCCCTATAGCTACCGGGTCGTTGCGAATGAGGAGAAAGACAGTTAGGCGCCGATACTTCAGACAGTCTGCGATGTATATGAACGATCGCAGAATGCGCAGGAGAAAGTGGTGAGTTTCCTGACGAGTTAGGTGCAAGAATTCCTAGTTTTTAGCTTCTGATTTTATTTATTTACAATTTATAACTATACAAACACAAACTAACTTCATATGGTATTTTTTGCAGGCAGCGGTTAAGAGGAAGATGGATGAGCTCTGTGCTAGCCGAGCGGCTGATGTGGAGAGCGGCAGTCAAGCGACGGGCCCCGCTACCGTCGAAGAACAGATAGCGGTAGTGGACGAGTGTTTGGGCGGGAAGCCGGGGACGAGAGTCCGAGGTATGTACAAATCATAAAATAACAGTTTCTATTTTAGATACGAAAGAGAATTTAATTTGAATAATTTTTTGTGTTTTACGATCTTTGCAGGGCTAGGAGGTGCATTAAGACGCCCGGCAAAACCAAGAGGCAGTGCATGCGTGTCCAGCAACGATTCAGAGGTTGAGAAGTTGAGGGCAGAAGTAGCAGCCGCCAATGAACTTAGAAGAATCGAAAAAGAAGAAAGCAGAATCGAAAAAGAAGAGATGCTGCAACGTATTGCAAGGATGGAGGCTGCCCTCGGCATGTCGACCAATCCGGATGCCGCCGCCGCCGCAAACCCTCCGACGATTGCCGATAGATCATCATGTGCTGAAGGTATGGGGGCAATGGACGTAGACTTAGAGTAGGACTTTTCGTTACTTTGTACTTGGAACATATGTACATCATTGTTAGAACACATTATAGTTTAGAATGAAATCTATGTATTTATAGTGTTTGTGTTATGTTGGATATGTGATTTGAATGAAATGTTGGTTGGATATGTGATTTGAATGAAATGCAGGTCTCACAAATGAATGAAATGCATGTTTCAGAATACCAGAATGCTGTTATTCTGCCTCTGTAACAAATTTTGAAGCGACGAACATTGATCATTGTTCGTCGCTTAGATTTTGGTTATGCAACGAAGATTGCACAAAATACGTCGCTCCCTGCATATTCAAAATGAAAAAAACAGATCAATTATGTTATTATGTCTCTGTAACAAATATTTAAGCGACGAATATTGATCATAGATCGTCGCTTAGATTATAACGAGGCGACGACTTTTGAACCAAACTTCGTCCCGTCAAATTGTAAGCGACCATCTAAAATTTGTCTCCTAGAAGTGCAAGCGACGACCCAAACTTCGTCGCCTCGAATGTGAGGAGACGAGCTAAACTTCGTCGCCTCAAATTGTAAGCGACCAGTCAAAATTCGTCTCCTAGAAGTGGAAGCGACGACCCAAAATACGTCGCCTCGAATGTGAGGAGACGACCCAAACTTCGTCGCTCAGTATGTGGCGACAAACTTTGATGTCGTCGCTTGAAATATCCAAGCGACGACGTTTGTAGCGAAAGTGGTCGCCTCGAAATCGAAACGACGAAAACAAAGCGACGACCGCTTTGTCTCTTCGATGTTAAAGCGACAACTTTTTCGCTGAAGCGACGACAGAAAGTCGTCGCTTCGAATATGTTCTGGAGTGGTGTTTACCTCTTTAAATTTTTTTTGTATTGAATTTCTGCACTGCAGCTGATACAATATCTCCATCGCAGTCCATAACCGGCTCTAGTACCTTGGTTTCTTCATAGTTAAGCTAAGATATCTACATTACGCTTTCAGCCAAAACTAACAGAAGAACAATCGATAGCAGTAAAGAGACTTTCAAAATATTCTGGACAAGGTGTAGAAGAGTTTAAGAATGAAGTTATGATGATAGCCAATCTTCAGCATCGGAACCTGGTTAAGCTTTTGTGCTGCTGCATTGACTTCTTCATATACCCAACAAAAGCTTGGACTTCTTCATATTTGGTCGGAGATTCTATCTTTCAACTTTCGCAATCATTAATTTTTTACCACTTTGGGTGCAATTTATGTAACTAGCAGAATCCTATGCAGATTTGTTTCTGTTATAAAAGTTAACAACTGCTCGAGGAAATATTCATGTTATGGAGGAATTGTGCAGATCAAAACAGAAAGGTGGCGTTGAGTTGGCAGAAGCGATTGGACATTATCATGGGGATTTCAAAAGGATTACTCTACCACCACCAAGACTCCAGAGTAAGAATCATTCACAGGTACCTTAAGTGTAGTAACATCCTACTTGACAACCCCAAAATATCCGACTTTGGCATAGGAAGACTTTTTGGAAACAGTCAAAGTGAAGCTAAAACCAAACGAGTAATTGGCACATATAGTAAGTTGTAGTTGCACGTGTATGATGTATCATGAATGACTTTATTTCAAGTTATGATGAATTGATTAAATCGTGTTGTGTACATGTAGTGGTTATTTGTCTCCAGAGTATGCAATTAATGGCAAGTTATCAGTAAAATCCGATGTCTTCAGTTTTGGAGTGATATTGTTAGAGATGATAAGTGGCAGAAAGAACAGAGGGTTTCATCATCCAGACCACTATCACAGTCTTGTAAGAATTTTATGCTTATGTTTGAGTCTATGTCTACTTCTCTGGAACCTATAGTTTTCGTGTGTATTACTAAACAGCATATAATTTGCAATTTTCCAGGCTTGGCTACTGTGGAACAAAGACAAAGGTTTGGAACTAATAGATCCTTGCTTGGAGGACTCATATGTTGAGTTCGAAGTGTTGAGATGCATTCAAGTAGGCCTTTTGTGTGTTCAAAAGCTGCCGAGAGACAGACTGGAAATTAAATGTCATCAGTGCTTCTGATGTTGAGCAATGAGGGTGTAGCATTGCCTCAACCAAAGAAGCCTGGTTTCTTCACAGAAAGAAGTTCCGTAGACATTGAATTCTTCCTAGGTGAAGGAAGAAGTCACACAGGAACCACGTATACCATTACGGGGGTAGAAGCTCGGTAATCATGTTCGTGCTTCCGATTCACGCACTTTGCATGCAAATTTAGTCTCTGAGTTGGTCAATGGAAGAAAAGACACGGTTCGCATTTGGTTAGTCTTCCTACTTGATGTATTTGATTTTTCTGCAGGGCCAGTTATATTATATTGGATATATATATATTTCTTTTTTTATAGAAAAATGGCAGTTGAGTTACCACTTTGGAACCGGAAGCAATCTAGGTATGGCCTCAAGGAATGTCTAGTACAAGCTGAGATTTGAACTAAGGACCTCTTATTTCCAGGACAATTTCTACAGCATTTACCTCGTTTATAGCATAACATGCTTCTACTAGACTAATTTCATTGGGTGGGTTTTTCTACATGTACATTATAAGATCATTATATTTTTTTAAATTTTGTTTAGAAAGGGTCGGTGCGGCGTCTCATTAATGAAGTCATATACAAGAGAGGAGAACATAGAGTATAAACCCCATTTTACGATATTTGTTAGCAAGAGGGCTCAAATGACTATTTGTTTTGACAAAACAAAGGAAATATAACTGTACTACAGAAATATAGCGCAAAAAACACAGCAGCCTCGCTCGGCCAGGGAAGACGCCATGAGTGTGCATTATTAGATCAGATGACCATACTGCTCTTACCTCTCCTACATCAATTAGGTATACTAATCCTAATATGAGTTCTTCTTCAGATAGCTAACCCTATTTTTTATCCTCTGTAACTAGATTACTTGATAAGTGTAGATATAACTGATACTTATAAGATTGTTACAGATTGTAATCTCATCAATTGCATCAATATATATACAACAAATCAGGTACTGATTAAGTACTCTGACAATCCAAAACACTATTCTTTCATGGTATCACGAGCCTAAGTCTTACGACAATTTTTTTTCTCCCTCATAATCCAAGCATCACCCTTTCAAAATGACTTATGTTCCAGCCACCGGATCTACTACCATACCTTCCACCACCTCCGCTCAATCCTCTGCATCTGCCTCCTTAACTATTTCTCCTCCACTTGTTTCCTATCCTCAACGCACTTCCTCTGATAAGCATCCTACTATTACCAATTATCTATCGATCAAGTTAGATCGCACCAACTACCCTCTCTAGCTTTCTCAAATTAAGCCTCTACTCAAAAGTCGAAACCTGATGATATTTATCGATGGCTCTAGCTCCTGTCCTCCTTGCTTTCTGAGTGATGATAACAACGAACTCACTGAGGAAATTAACCTAGCCTATGAACACTTGGTTGCACAAGACCAAATGGTCTTAGGGTGGATCAACAATTCTCTCACTGCACCTGTGTTGTCCATTGTGGCAAGATCCACCAACTCCTTCTTCACATGGACCTCTCTTGCCAAACGTTTTGCATCACAGTCTCACAATCGCATTCTCCAACTCCGAGGAGAGCTCTTACGCACAATGGGTGGTTCGCTGCCTATTTTTGATTATCTTGATAAGATTAATGCACTCGCTGATAACCTTGCTTTAGCAGGAAGCCCTATGGCTGAAGAGGACCTTGTTTCGATTATCATGAACAACGTTGGACCTACATATGAAACACTGTCAGCTCAGCCCAAACTGGGATACCCTGACCACGTATGACACTCTTGAGGTGTTGCTTCTCTCTGCTGAGCGATGTATGCAAGATCAACAACAGGCTGCCCTAGATATCAATTATGTCACTACTGCCCTTCTTACCACTCACATCTCCAATCGAGGATGAGGATGAGGACGTTCTGCTCCTTCATTTAACTGTGGCTCTTCCTTGAATTTTGGCCGTGGTTTTACACCATCCAGAGGTAGAGGCTCCTCAGTTCTTGGACCTCCTCCCACCATGACATTCTCCGGCAATTCTTCAAGCTCTCGGCCTATCTGTCAAATCTGTACTAGACTTGGCCACACTACACTCGACTGTTACAATAGAATGAATCTCTCTTATGAAGGCGGGGTCCCCTCCAAAAGACTAAGTGCCATGGCAGCTTCTACCTCGACTCCTGCTACATCAACTTGGCTTCTTGATACTGGAGCAAATTCTCATATCACTGCTGACTCCGGAAATCTCCACTCTCCCAAGGAATATACTGGTAATGATCACGTTCATGGAATAGGTACAAACACTCTCCATATCTCTCATACATGCTCCAATACTTTGAACCTTCAAAATCATTCTCTTACGTTAAAAGATATTCTACTGTGTCCTACTGCCACCACAAATCTTCTCTCTATTCACAAGCTTACATCTAATAATGATTGTTTCTTACTAATCTATCCAACTTTCTGACATTCGGACGGGGAGGATCCTCTATAGAAGACAATGTGAGAATGGTCTGTACCCTCTACGTCTTCATCAACCTCATGCTCTCGATCTTCCAAAGCATTTTGCACATGTTGGCGCACGAGTGTCAGCTCAAATTTGGCATTCAAAACTAGGGCATACTTCTTTTAAATCTTTATCTCGAATTTTGTCTAATAAGGCCGTGCCTCTTGCTGGCAATTGTTTTTTTTTTCAATTTTGTCATTCATGTCCTCTAGGTAAAAGCACTAAGCCTCCATTTGTATTTTCTGATTCTGTTTCAAATAAACCTCTAGACTTAATTCATTCTTATGTGTGATCATGCTCTATGTTTTTAACACAAGGTTTTCGTTATTATGTTTTGTTTGTTGATGATTACTTACGATAATCTTGGATTTTTCCAATGAAACAGAAATATGAAGTTTTCAATATATTCCAACAATTTAAAACATATGTTGAAAAATAATTTTCCTCACCCATCAGACAATTTCAATCGGATGAAGGTGGTGAATACACCTCTAATGCTTTCAAAACATTTTTCAAAACTCATGGCATTCATCATCGCTTCTCATACCCTAAACATCCTGAACATAATGGTTTGGCCGAGAGGAAACATCGACATATTGTTGATACCGGCCTTACACTACTTGCTCATGCACATATGCCTCCCACATATTGGGTTGAAGCATTTAATATAGAAATCTATATTATAAATCGTCTTCCTTCACCAATCATACATAACAAAACTACATACACCATGTGTTTTAACAAATCACCAAACTATAGTTTTCTTCGAACTTTTGGCTCTGCATGTTATCCATATCTTCGCCCCTACACTTCTTCTAAACTTGACCATCGATCAAAACAGTGTGTTTTTGTTGGATATTCTTTAAATCATCTTGGTTACCAGTGTCTTGATTTAAAAACCATGCATGTTTATCTTTCTCGACATGTCATATTTGATGAAAATTGTTTTCCATTTCAAGAGACTATTCTCTCCTCTCAGACTGGTAATAAGTCATTTTCTCCATCAACCTCTTTGCAATTTTTCTCTTTTACTACTTCTCCCACTCCTACTATATCTCCTACTTCTTATCCCTCACCGTCTCTTTCTCCACCCTTATCTTTATCACCCACCACTCTATCCCCATCTATCCAAACAACAACTCAATCAACACGTACCTTATCACCTAGTTCACCTATAGTTGATTCCCAACAAAACACATCTTCTTCTCCTTCATCTTTAACAACTCCACATTTGGATACTGTAACCAACATAGTCCCGGTACATGAACCTTTGAATAATCATCTAATGGTGACCAGACGCAAAGTTGGAACTATCAAGCCTAATCCTAAGTATGGCTTATCTGCTACATTACTCACCACTTCAATAGAACCTATTTCCTATACCAAAGCTGCAAAAGAAGCCTGCTGGTGTCAAGCTATGCAAGACGAGTTTTCTACTCTCCAACAAAATAGCACTTGGGATCTTGTACCATTTCAAGCTTCTATGAATGTCTTGTCAAATAAATGGATCTTCAAAATCAAGAAGAAAGTTGATGGCACAGTGGAACATTATAAAGCACGTCTAGTTGCTAATGGATTTCATCAACATGAAGGTATTGATTTTGTCGAAACCTTCAGTCTTGTAGTCAAACATTCAACCATTTGTCTCATTCTAGCTCTTGTAGTCACCAACAAATGGCCTGTACGACAACTGGATGTCAACAATGTTTTCTTACATGGACATCTCCAAGAGGAAGTATATATGAAGCAACCTACTGGCTTTACTGATCCCAATTTTCCTCACCATGTCTGCAAACTCAAAAGGTCACACTATGGACTCAAAGAAGCTCCTCGAGCGTGGTTTCAATGCTTTGCAGATTATTTGGCAGACTTAGGTTTACAAGAGTCTCTATCTGATTATTCCATGTTTACATATGCCCAAGATGGAATTTTTCTGGTCTTATTGATATATGTCGATGACATTCTCATTACAGGCAATAACACTCATCACTTGTCTCAACTTATTCAAGACCTTGGGAAGGAATTCTCCATGAAGGATCTCGGATGCATTCATTACTTCTTAGGTATTGAGGCAACTTATGAAGGTCCAACACTCTACTTAACATAGAAGAAATACATTGTGGATTTATTACGTAAAACTAATATGCTTGAGGTCAGACCATGTTCTACTCCAGCTGCTACTGGTTAGAAACTAAGCCTTCATGATGGAATTAAACTCACTGATGCTAGCGAATATAGAAGTGTAGTTGGTGCACATCAATACCTCACCTTGACGAGACCAGATATTTCCTGTTCTGTTAATCAAGTGTGCAAATTTATGCACTCTCCCACTACAACACACTGGACTGCAGTCAAACGCATTTTACGTTATCTGAAGTCTACCATTAACCATGGTCTCAAGTATCAACCTGGCTCTTTATTTCTCACAGCTTATTCTGACGCAGACTACGCCGGCGATCCAGATAATCGACAGTCTACTGGTGGCTATTGTGTCTACCTTGGCCCCAACCTCATCTCCTGGAGTTCCAAAACACATTGAACAATCTCCCGCTCCAGTGTCGAAGCGGAATACCGGCAGCTAGCCTTCACTACAGCAGAAATTTCTTGGCTACGATCAATGTTCTCTGATTTGTGCCTTTTTCTTCAGTATCCTCAAATTTGGTGTGACTACCTCTTTGTCATTGCTATTACTTCAAATCCCGTATTTCATGCTCGCACTAAACATGTCGAAGTGGATTACCATTATGTCAGAGACAAGGTTGTCAACAAGGAGTTGCAAGTTCATTTCGTCTCTACAACTGATTAAGTCGCAGACATCTTCACTAAAGGTCTCTCCTCCTCCCGCTTCCATTTCCTGGTATCCAAGCTTCCTGTCCTCGAAAGGCCATTGCGCTTGCCGGGGAGCATTAGATCAGATGACCATACTGCTCTTACCTCTCCTACATCAATTAGGAATACTAATCCTAATATGAGTTCTTCTTCATAAATGTATATATAACTGATACTTATCCTTTGTAACTAGATTACTTGATAAATGTATATATAACTGATACTTATCAAATTGTTATAGATTGTAGTCTCATCAATTGTATCAATATATATATAGCAAGTCAGGTACTGATTAAGTACTCTGACAATCCAAAACACTATTCTTTCATTTCATGCATACCGGGACCAAGCCCCCGTCGCCCTACTATATAGTTTCCAGTATAAAGCTACACCTGATTAAACATAAAAACTAAAATAGTTTTTAACAGTTGAGCCCAAATCCAGACCCAGCCCAAATGCTTCCAAACTTAGAAAGTAGAAATGCCCGTGCAACTGGATTGCCATCTCGCAAGCCTATGTCACGTTGTTCCTCTCTCCACACAACGTACGGCTCCGAACCAGATCGAAACTCTTGCCCAAACCAGACCGGGGCAACGACCGATTATGTCTGAGTATTTTTTATCTCTTCCTCGCCGCGCCGCGGGAAATATCCCGACCCACCGTCTCCACTCCGATCTTAGGGAGATCGACACACGCCAGCTACATTATAGCCTGACGGACCTCCTCGCAATCTGGACAACAACAACAATACCGGCCATCACCATGCATGCAGTCTTTCATTTTCGACTGGGATTATTCCCAGGGACATTCACAACCTTGACACGAAGTCCACTCAAACCCATCTGACGACGGAGCCACCGCCGCCACGAAGGCGTTCCTCCGGACGAGTTTAATTTGGTTTTCGTTAATTATCAACTGCATACAGAGGCGCTCTCGATCTACGGCTTTTCTCTCTGGTGATCCTTCACTTTATTAGTGATATATAATACGTAACAGATTGGAGAAAACATGCGCGAACAAAATTTTTCTAGGGTTGCAGTTTTGCGAATTCTGGTCTCACGTACTACTTATTCTTGACCAAGGGGGAGTTCTTGCTCGATCTAATACGTACATGAGTGTAACGGAATGAAGAAAGGTAAGCGAATCCTGTATAAAAGGTTCGTCGACTGTCATGGTTGCATGGACAATAGAATTGGTGTCTAAGGATGACACTGACTGCTGAAAAAATAACTTGGAACCAATTAATAATAATATAAGCTTGTTTATCTTTTGCTTCCTGGCAGAATTTCAGCTCAACAGATATGCGGTACCCTGTGGTTGACACATGAAAGAGAGCATCCACGAGCTCGATCTTCACTCAGCAATGTGAAGACCTAAATTAAAAGGGCTCTTTTTTCATTGCACTCTGAACACCAATTAAATTGGTGAACCGCTATGTCCATCGCTCTCGGTTTCTGAGACTCTGACTGACCCGGCCTCCTCTTGTTGCACCAAGTCCCGACCATGCGAACTCATCTCGTCTCTTCTTTGAAGCTTATTAAGAGCCTCACAGAACCAGGGCTCTTCTTTTATAAGCCTACTCACCTCATCATACCCACCCACATATTATCCATGCACAAAAAATCTTGGAGAAGGCAGCTCTTTTTCCATCAGCTTTTTCAACTCTCTTCTGAACTTTCGGATTGTAACGTCACGCATCTGAACTTTCAGGACAAATTGGGATAAGCTTTGGAGCATTGACTGGCAATTCTGAAAATTCATGTCCCTAGCTGATGAAGTCAGATAGATGACTATTTCGTCTTCTCCATCTGGTGGGCATATCGTGTCGAACCGACGGAGTGAGTTTTTCTTCTTTTGCTCCATGGCATCTGATATATAATTAGGAAACACTTGACAAATCGACATTTGCATACAGTTGCTTAAAAAAGAAATTAGCCGATCAGCTTTCAGAATTGTATATATTTCTTGTAACATACCCGTCCTTGTAACAATTAATATCCCGACAAATTTGCCACTTCTCCGAGAGCTTCCTTCCATAAGGGAACGTTGGCGTCCTTTTTGTCAATCCATTTTTCAAGGGAGAAACTACCAGATTGTTGTCGTATGTCTGATGGATTCACTTTGTAAAAAACTGGGATAATACGTTGATCCTTCTTCTTTTTACATTCAAGGATCTTTACAAGTTCACCCAAACACCAACTTGACGTAACATAGTGTTCTGAGAACAAAATGATAGAAATCTCTGATGCTTCTTGAAGAAATTAAGAAGGAGAAAGATGATTCTCATGTATATTTCTTCATAAAACAACTAAGATAAGACACAACAATTTATACAAGAAATCTACCAACTACAACTACCAACTACAACTACTAAACATGGTGCACCATGTTGCACCATGCTGAACAGAAACTCAAACTCCACACGCAACCCCCAACTCCACACGCAACCCCCTAGCTGCACAGAGGAGCCACAGGAGGAAAGAAGAGGAAAGAAGAGCAGAAGGAGGACTGGCGAGGACTAGGAACTCGCCATCCGCCAAAGGGCACACCCGCCATCCGCTACGGGCACATCCGCGGGCACATCCGCCATCCGCGGGCACATCCGCGGGCACATCCGCCATACAGCTAGCTAACTTCAACACTCCCCCTCAAGCGAAGGCTAAAGAGAAACGAGAGCCGAGCTTGACCAATAAGGCTTCAAACTGAGCTGAAGGGAGAAGTTTTGTAAAGACATCAGCAAGTTGCTCACTTGAGCGAATATAAGCAGTAGCAATGATCCCAGATTGGACTTGATTTCTGATAAAATGGCAATCAACTTCGATATGTTTTGTACGCTCATGGAAGACTGGATTAGCTGCAATATGCATAGCAGCTTGGTTGTCACAGTACAGGGTAATAGGAGAGGAACTCCGAATACCAAAATCTCCAAGAATGTTTTGCAGCCAAATGAGCTCACAGGCAGTGGATGCCATAGCTCGATACTCTGCTTCGGCACTTGATCGAGCTACAACGGTCTGCTTCTTGCTTTTCCAAGTCACAAGGTTGCCACCAACAAAGGTACAATATCCGGTGGTTGATTTCCTATCCAGCATGTTGCCTGCCCAATCGGAATCAGTATATCCTTCCAACTTAAAATGATTATGCTTGTGCATCACTATACCCCGGGTAATGGAACCCTTGAGATATCTAAGGATGCGTTTCACAAGCTGATGATGGTGTAAAGTTGGAGCATGCATAAACTGACTCAAGATACTTACAGCATAAGTGATATCAGGGCGAGTGATAGTCAGATAGATGAGCTTGCCTACTAATCTCTGATAAGCAGTGAGATTATGAAGAGGTTCACTATCAACATCAAACTTGTGATTACTTGGAAGAGGGGTTTTAGCAGGCTTGCAGGCAGACATGTCTTCCTCTTTCAACAGATCAATCACATATTTCCTCTGTGTCAGGAAGAGGCCTTTTTTAGACTGGTCCATTTCAATTCCGAGAAAGTATCTAAGGGGACCAAGATCCGTGATGGGAAACGAGGACTGAAGAGTAGACTTAATGGCTTGAATTTCATCAGCATTATCCCCAGTAATAATAAGGTCATCAACATAAACAAGAATCACCAACTTACCAACCAGACCACTTCTAATGAACAAAGAGGAATCACCAGAGCTTCTTTTGAAACCAGCCTGAAGGATGACAGAGCTGAGTTTGGAATACCATGCCCTTGGTGACTGTTTGAGACCATAAATAGCCTTGTGCAGCTTGCAGACCAATCCAGGCTCATTTTCTTGATGATGACCAGGAGGTATCCTCATAAACACATCTTCTTCCAGATCCCCATGAAGAAAAGCATTTTTTACATCCATTTGATGAAGGGACCAACCAGAATTGATGGCAATTGACAAGAGAACCCTCACTGTGTTCATCTTTGCTACAGGAGCAAATGTCTCCTTATAATCCACTCCAAATGTCTGAGTGAATCCGCGAGCTACAAGGCGAGCTTTGCATCGTTCCACTTCACCATTGGAATGAAATTTTACTTTATAGACCCATCTAGCCCCAACAATTTTATGCCCTTTAGGAGCCTGCACAATACTCCAAGTCTTGTTGTCATTCAAGGCTTGTAGTTCATCAACCATAGCTTGTTTCCACACGGCAGATTTACTAGCTTCTGCATAATTTCTTGGCTCTGTTACAAGACTGATCTTGGTTATGAAGGCACAATACGCTGATGAAGCATGAGATGGGATCACAATATTCCCAATTGAATGTTTGGACTTATGAAGTTCAAAACCTTTCAATTTTTCAGGCAGTTTTCTAGTCCGACTAGGATTTCGTCTTGGAACAGGCAAAATTGAACTTCCAGTATCGATTTGACTTGGAGCAATACCATCATTATCAGCCGCCTCATTAGTCTCTAAGTCACCATCTGTCGCTAGAGAAAAATCAAGAGAAGGAGAAAGATACTGAACAGCGGACCCCTCTGCAGACTCCCCTGCAAGTCTCTCTTCAGGAACATTTGCAGGTGTCTCTGCAAGAATTTCTGTATGTTCATTTGCAGATCTAGAAGTTGGAATTTCAGCAATGTTATATGATGTTTCTGTTGCAGCCTCCGCTCTCGGTTCAGTTTCAGGAACATATACGGAGCTATCAAATAACTCCCCCTGCAGATCACACTCATGGCTTTGAAAAAAGAAATTTGCCTCATCAAATCGAACATCTCGAGAGACAATAATCTTCTTTGAAATTGGATCATAGCATTTGTAGCCTTTCTGTGATGATGAGTAACCCAGAAAGGCACACTTCAAAGCTCTGAGATTAAGCTTGTCTCTGTGAGTAGACTGAATGTGAACAAAACAGGTGCAACCAAACACCCTCAAATGATCAATGGTAATATCTCTCTTCATCAAAACAGAATATGGAGACTTAAAATCAAGAACTCTTGATGGCAATCGATTGATTAAATAGGCTGCAGTTTGGATAGCATTTGACCAAAATCTCTTGGGGACATTTGCCTGAATCATAATTGCCCGAGTTTTTTCCAGAAGATCTCTATTCTTCCTCTCAGATACACCATTTTGTTGTGGTGTACCAACACAGCTAGTCTGATGTAAAATGCCATTGGCACATAGATACTCAGTCATGACTTTAGAGGTATATTCTGTCCCATTATCTGATCTTAACATGCATATGCTTGAAGAGAAATGGTTTTTAACCAGATTATGAAAATCCTCAAAGCACTTCTTTACCTCATATTTATGTTTCAAGAGGTAAACAAATGTGGTTCTAGAAAAATCATCAATGAATGTGACATAATATTTATAACCATCAAAAGATATCATTTTTGCAGGTCCCCATACATCAGAGTGAATCAGTTCAAACTCCCTAGAGGCTCTAGAACATGAGTTTGAAAAAGGTAATCTAGTAGATTTAGATTTGTGACAAGTTTCACAATCTGAAACTGATTTACATAGATTTGGGAATAAATGAGACAAAACATGAGTTGAAGCATGGGCAAGACGCATGTGCCACAACTGCTGTCGAGTAGAAGACGTCGACTCAGCAAGAAAACTCTTTGCAAAAGTTGAGGAAGTGGAAATATAGTACAATCCGTTCAAGTAAAATCCCTCACCAATCTTCCTCATTGTCACTCGATCCTGAAAAATGACATTGGTTTTTGAGAATAAAACCAGACAATCTAAGCAATGAGTTAATCTCCCAACAGATAAGAGCTTGAAAGGAAAAGATGGCACATACATAACACTTGACTGTTTATGATCAGAAAATAAAGTCATTTTTCCCTTTCCTAAAATAGGCACTCTATTCCCATTGGCAACCGAAACAAAGGAGGGGATTTTTAAAGGAGAAAGATGATTTAGACAAGATGAATCATGAGTCATATGATCAGAAGCTCCTGAATCAACAATCCAAAAATCATGATTTTTACTAAGATCAAGAGCCGTTGAGATTGCACAGATGATACCTGGAATTTCATCCCTAGAAGCCAATTTTCCATCCGCCAGATATCCAGCAAATTTGCCTAGCATTGCAGTAGCAACTTCTGGATTAGCATTACCTTGCTTCTGCTGCAAGAAGACTGCAAACTCATTTATGAGAGTTATAGGGTTAGCAGCGAAGCTCATCATTGCCTCTGAGCAGTCTCCCTCAGCTATATTAGCTCTAGCAGTAGGATTCATTCTTATCTTCCCCTTCTGTCCCCTTTCACTATTGAATTTTGGCTTTAGTTCAGGGTGTAAAATCCAACATGTTTTCTCCTCATGGCCTATACCTGATCTACCAATTGAAATGCAATAAGAACACTTGAGATCTGGTCTCCTTCCTTTATAAGGCCTGACAGTTGCATTAGCATTTGAGCTTGAACTAGAACTAGCAAAGGCTCTAGCTTCATTGTTGTGATCAACCACTGAAACATCAGCTCTCATCACTTTTCTCCTAGTTTCCTCTCGATGTATAGTAGTACAAACAGTTTGGAAGGCGGGAAGAGGAGATTGCATAAGAAGATGGCTTTTCACATCATCATATTCAGGGCTAAGATTAGCAAGCAATAAGAAAATCTGATCTTCTTCAGCTCTTTTCAACAAAACCTTTCTATCAGTAGAAAAAGGACGATACTGATCTAGCTCATTCCACATAGTTTTCTACCGGCCAAGGTATTCAACAAAAGTAGAGTTACCTTGCTGCAGATCAGCCATTTCCTTTTTGAGTTCAAAAATCCGTGCAGCATTGTTTAAATCGCCATACAGATCGTTGATTTCTTTCCACAGTTGGAGGGAATTTTCAGCATAGCCAAAGATCTCACGCATCTTTGGTTCCATGGAATTTAATATCCATGTCATGAGAAGCTGATCCTGAGCAAACCAAGCAGCATACTCCTTTGCAGAGGTTGATGGAATGGAGACTGAGTCATCAATGGCGCTGAGCAGCCTTTTACCTCCAAGTGCACGCTTGAACTCTCTGGACCAAGAGAGATAGTTGTGCTCGTTGAGGAGAATAGGAACAAGTCGAAGGTTGGTGTTGGAGTCATTGACTCCAGCTGCATATGATGCAGAACATGAAGCATCTTCAATATCGCCACCACCAGTCATATTATGAAGGACTGGTGCAACAAGCAATTAGTGTAAAGATGAAAGAAGGAATGGAGTGCAGAAGCAGGTCCTAATCGGAACCTTGCTCTGATACCATGAAGAAATTAAGAAGGAGAAAGATGATTCTCATGTATATTTCTTCATAAAACAACTAAGATAAGACACAACAATTTATACAAGAAATCTACCAACTACAACTACCAACTACAACTACTAAACATGGTGCACCATGTTGCACCATGCTGAACAGAAACTCAAACTCCACACGCAACCCCCAACTCCACACGCAACCCCCTAGCTGCACAGAGGAGCCACAGGAGGAAAGAAGAGGAAAGAAGAGCAGAAGGAGGACTGGCGAGGACTAGGAACTCGCCATCCGCCAAAGGGCACACCCGCCATCCGCTACGGGCACATCCGCGGGCACATCCGCCATCCGCGGGCACATCCGCGGGCACATCCGCCATACAGCTAGCTAACTTCAACACTTCTATTGCGTCGAGAAGTGCTGGTGCAATTTCAGATCCTTTCCCGAGGTTTTGATCATCAAAAAATGTCTTGATTCCTTTGTTGTCTAAAGAATCGTGCAGATTTCGTGCAAAGCCTGTTCGCGTATCCTCACCTCTGAAACTCAAAAAGACATCATGTCCTTCCCTATTCTGTTCGATCTCAGATTTAGTGCATGCAACTTTACCAAGTCTCCAGTACTGCTTCCAATCAGCTAAACAACATAAACCAAAGTAAAAAGACCTTAGGACTATACTTGCTCTTCATATATGAGATTGTTAATTAGGATGCATTAATTGTTAGGATCTTGTAATTTAAGTAAAAAGCTACCGTACATAAATTCTTCGAGTCTTACCATTAAACCTTTTAGATTTCCACAATAAAACTGCCGCAATGGATGTGATCCATAACATACTCACAACGACCGGAATAAGAAACTGGTTCTTCTTTCTCTTCTTCTTCTTCTCGCAGGGAAGCTTCCCGATCCCAGATAAACTTGGATTTCCACACAAACTGACAAAAAAGAAACAATTTTTAATTTACACTACGACGGCAACGATTATATTATAATTTCTAAATTATATATTTCACGCGAAAGAAAAATGAAATTAAGATGAAAATCTTCTTTGGTGTCTTCCTTCCTACTTATAAACTTCTACTCTCTAATACGATCGATATGATCATACCTCAATGACAAATTTCTTTTTGCAGTAAGCCCGGCAGGAACTGAGCCTGTGAGCTCATTTTTCTCCAAGTTTCTGCACATGTAAATCATGGATTATAATCATTCTAAAAAAAAAAAACATGGATCATAATCATTATATATATGATTCATCACTAGGTCCACTGCTGGTCTTTCAAAAGTTCAATGAAACATCCAAATTGCACTTATATATTGGTTTTTCCTTACGTTTCCGCTTGGGTTTTAGGAAAGGTTTCAAAATGATGAGTTACCTACATGCATTTTGTGAAGATCTTACGTATTATATACATGAAACACCTAAATAGTGTACAATACACATCTTATAGCTAGTGTATGTAAATTAGAACTCATCATGCATCGACTTTCACCTATAAACTAAACTCTTTGTGGCTAGTGGTATCGGTTCTCCCAAATTAATTAGGGCTAATGAGCAAATTATACCAATCAAAACCATCCATAGTCAATTTAACAAACTACATAGTATATACCGGCCTAAACCCGATTGTATGGTTGCTGGAGTAAAACGGAACAGTACACTTTCTATAAACCGATTATAGGGTACCCGATTCGATCAATATAAGACTTACAAGATATATAGCTTTGGCAACTGTGACAAGTATTCTGGAATTTGTCCTGATAATTTGTTGTTTGATAAATCCCTGAAATCATATATGGCAGCTCAAATCCATTAAATCATGATATTGTGCTGATTGAACTTATGACCATATAGAATATCCTAGCTAGTTGCTACTTTCTTACACTGTATCCTGAACTCAGAATTGACTTGTGTACAAAGATGAATTTACTTACATTTGACCAATATAACAAGAAGATAAATATACTTACAAAATCTCTATCATTGTAAGATTAGCGATAAAATCAGTTATCGCTCCAGTTAATCCACTTGATGACAAATTCCTGCAGATTGCATGTCATGCGGCTTAGTTTGGCAAGTTAATTGACTGAGCAAACAACATATAGTTTTTTTTTTTTTTTCGAATAGCAAACAATATAGTTAAATGACTTATTATATATATATTTATTTATTAATTATGTATCTACACTCACAGCGATATGATTCGTGCGAATTCATTGTCAGAATAGCTACAGTTGATACCTTTCCACAGGTATTCTTTAGGGTTGCACGGATCTCCTTGCCAGTTCTCAATGATGTTGTAAGTTGACTTGAGCTTTGTAATTGCTTCAACTAATTTAGATGGAAACACAAGAATGTCAGAGAATTAACAGTAAATAAATTCATATATAGGGAGAAATAATATAATTGGCATCCTTCACCGGATCGGAAACACAGAAACTCAAGATTGTGTGAGGAAGAAATCTGTACCGTCTTGCTCGATCGTCTGTTTCTGATGACACTAAAAACTCTATTGCCCTATAAACCTCATAGGCGTTCAAGATCGGTCTCCCCGGTGAATGTATTGAAAGAAAACTCTGTCCTACTAGATTAATCGTGGTGCTAATCGTTGTTGCATTCAAGTATTCTAAATCGAATGGCATACCAATAGTCTCCCCATTGAAGGTAATAGTGAGGTTTCTAGACAAGCTGGCGCTGGACTTTTCAATTTCTGCAAAAGTGCAAATAAATATAGTGTCTTGCTTTAACGACAGATGTCCAGTCAAAAGTCAGATTTTTGCTTGAAATATCTTTTGGCGTGGCAGCGGTGCTCATGACACGAGATGGGAGTTGGTAATCGGTCGGGGTGATGTCAGCCGAAGTATTCAACTCTTTCCAGTCCTCAATGATTAGAGGAGACCAAATTCGATCGAGAACATCGTCATCGAACCTGAATAGAGATATTCCGTGAGAAAACTTGAAAAAAAAAAAAAAAATTGCTGGGTATAGACTAAAGAGGATGTTTGTTGAGGCTGCGCTCCTAAACTGAAGAGTCCATTGAATGAATACATCCTTTAATCTGTACTATATTATACTATAATTAATGAAAAAGACTTTATTAGCCAAGATGTATATGAGTTAATTTAAAATAGTTTTAAATATATATATATATACACACACATATAAGATATAGATAATTACCAATAACTACAATTTTGTACTCATAATTACCAATTACAAGGTCTGATTTTTTTATACCACTAGCAGGATTTAACACTAACAGACTTTTAATCCGTCTAATGTTAAATGACATAATTAACCCTGACAATTTAAAAATTACAACATATGCCATCTATATATATTAAAAAAAAAAAAAAAAAAAAAAACCACAACAATCAATCTGCTCTCTCCTCTTCTCGATCTGGAGCCACCTCTTCTCCTTCCCGATCTGGAGCCAGCGAGAGTGGAGCGAGCAACGGAGGCGCGAGGTGGACGACGGCGCGAGCGGAGGTGGACGACGACGCGAGGGGAGGCGCGAGGTGGAAGGAGGCAGAGGAGGCGTGCGAGGCTGGGAGGCGGGCGGAGGAGCGAGGCCTGCTGAGGCGCGAGGCAGCGAGCGCTCGAGGGTGAGGCCGGAACTGGAGCAGATCGAGGCGCGAGGGCCAGGCCGGAGCGAGGCTCGACGGCCGAACGAGGCCGAAGGCGCGAGGCAGGAGGTCCGATCTGGAGGCTGGAGGTGCGAGGCCGGACGCGCGAGGCTGGACGAGCGAGGCAGGAGGTCCTGGGTGAGGCCGGAGGCGCGCGGCCGGATGTGCGAGGTCGGAGGCGCGAGGAGGTCGAGGACTTGGCCTTTGTGTCTTCGCCTTCTGCTTTTCGGTGTGGCGGTCTTCACGGCGGTGGCAGTGGAGATAGAGGACTTGGGCGGCGCAAGGAGAGTGCGGCAGCCTAATGGACTTGGTCTTCTCTCTCTCAGTTTGTTGTTGTTTTGATGAGTGAGAGATCTGGAATTTTTTGGGAGAATTAGGGTTTTGAGTGGGAGATATTGAGGCTCAGTATTATTGAAGTACGGCGGATGACGGCGGAGATACTGAGGCTCAATATTATTGAAGTGCGGCGGAGGACGGCGGAGCTACTGAGGGTCAGTAGTATTAAGACGGCGGAGCTACTGAGGGTCAGTAGTATTAGGTTGAGTTCTGAGGATCAGTAGCATTAGACTCACTGAGGGTCAGTAGTATTAGGTTGAGTTCTGAGAATCAGTAGCATTAGGCTTAATGAGGGTAATTGTGTAATTTAATACTTAACTGATTCTGTTAGTTTTGGATGGAACCTTGCTAATGGTAATTTAAAAAGGAAACCTTACTATTGGTAATTATGTACTCAAAATTGTAGTTTTGGGTAAAAAACCCTATAAGATATATAAGTGAAAATTGAAAGAAATAAAATTTAAAAAGAAGTAGATACTGGATGGCAGATAACTGCAAATATAACCTCTCTGTATCCCCGCTATTTGCACATGAAAACTACAATCTCCCACTTCTCGAAGAAGATAGTTATAGTTTTTGGACACATTTTGTGTGTAGGAAATTGCTAGTGTATATGATAATTGTGTCAACAATCAAGGAAAACATTTAACATTAACAACCGCATCAAATTTATGTATGATATATTCCGATCACCTGTATATGGTTTTACTATCTGCAGCAATGTTAACTCGCACAATAAGCGCCAAGGACCCATTTTCTGTTTGATAAATATCATTAGGTAAAGGTCTGAGTTCTATGGTCGATATAAATGGAACCCCTTTTTCTATGGCAACCAGACAAACATGTATGTAATCTGTCGTAGAGATATGTATGATCTCCTTGTATACGGCTACTGACGCCTGAGAAAACTCCACAGTATCCCACAAATTAGCACCAAGATGTAGTTCGAATCTAGGTAGAAAATTTTCCTTGTCATAATTTCCATACATAAAGCTTGCCCGTATCAAATACTTTTGCCCACTTTCAATACTGTTTATTTTGTAGCAGTTCCTGGTTCCTTCAGGAAAGATCCTAATGAACCGAAACGGCAGCAGAAATTGAGTATCTGATACGACCTGGCCCACTCCAGTTTCAATGAAATCTTTGTCTGGAATGTATTTTAAGCCTGTGGACCGCTCCATATACGGTTCCGTATTTTGTTGGCCAAAATCAATGCTAATGAAATCTGAGATTAAAAATAAAACCAATTACCAATAACTACATTTGAGGGGTAGTAGCATTACGCGTACGCGATTTACTACTGTCCCTCAATATGATTAATATTCAAATAGTTTACAATAGTTGGTGAAATACTAGTGATCCTAAAAATTGTGTAATTCTATTGACCATCAGAAATGCGCAATGCTACTGACCCTGCAGTAGTGTTGTAAAAAAACGTAATTTCGTAATTTATGGATTAACGGATTCTGTTAGAAATGCATAGAAACACTACCAGATCAGACAGAATAGCCGACGAAAAAAATTTCGTCTACTATTCAAAATTTTCGTCGGGTATTCCTTCTATCGACGAAAATTTCGTGGGCTATTATTCGTCGATAAAACGGCGTCGGTAAAAATATACCCGACGACAATAACGAAATCGTCGGCCATTCCAAAGTTATCACCGACGAAAATACATTTCGTCTACCAAACCTTGGCATAATGCCCGACGAAATTCGTCGGATATTTTCACATATGGCCGACGATATCGTAAAATATAGCCGACGATCTCTTCTGTTTTGTCTGTTATTTGTTCTGAAATATATAATATTAATTAGTTATAGCCGACGAAACTGTCACTATTTAACATAGACCACCGACGAAATAATGTCATTTTCGTCGGTTATAACAGTTATAGCCGACGAAATTTGGTAAAAATCGTCGGCTATAGCAGTGATAGCCGACATAATAATGTCAATATCGTCAGCTGTTCTTACATTTTGGGGAAAAAAATTAAATTAATTTCTAAATTACCATTCCAAGCAACCTGTAATTCACAATGACAATCCAACAAGAAACACATTTTTCATTAATTATTTAATTTGTTCCATCCTGGCCACCATCCTGCTGTCCATCATACTCGTCATCCTGCTGAATGAACTCGGGAGCTCTCGGCATTCGAGGTTCATCTAACGGCTCAAACGGGGGCGGGGGTTCAAAGCCTTGTTGTTGTACCGCGAACATAGCATACCACCAGTTTTGTTGGCCGGCGTAGTTATGTTGCCGAATTCTCTCGCATTCAGCATGTCAACGCTCCATTTCCATCTGATATTGCTGTGTTCTGCGTTGTTGCTCCTGTGATCTCTGGAACTGGGCTGCCAATCTCTGCATTTCCCCCTTCATCTGTTGGGTGTCCCCGCCTCCCCTTTTTTGAGCTCCCTTAGTGGTCTTCATCAGAACCCCTATTCCAGAACTTCCCAAACCCCGGCAGTAGTAGTCTTTTGACCATTTTGGGAAGGCTGCGTCGAATATCCTCGCTGCAGTTTGAACATTCGATCGGTCGACCTGGCTCAGGGCTTCTTGCATATCTTCCTCTGAAATGTTCGGTTGTGTCTCCCGAACTACTACCTGCAACACTTCTTCTTTGGCCCGGTTCACCCTCTCCTAATTGAACGGGAAAAAAAAAAATTAATATTCTAACAAATATATAATTAAGTAAAATTAATAATTAAAATTTTAAAATCGTAATCAACGACTTACAAGCTCTTCTGTCGATAATGGATAAACCTTCTTGAACGTCTCTACGTACGGGTTGCTTAAAGGATGATCTCTAAGCGCATGCTCCTGATATTGTGAAAATGGCCTAGAACCACCATCATGGGGGGTTGTGTTACGTCGGCGGTTCGCAGAGTTCTGCCGAGACCGTTCCTTCAAACAAATAATAAAATATTAGAAAAATGCATAAAAAAATATTAGTGTAATAATTATAAAATAATTAAACTAATAATTAAAATATTAACAAAATAAACATTTATAGTTAAGTTTAGTATTTACCTGCATAACTAGGTTGTTGAAGTCTACTGTCTTCAACCAACGCCACTCGTACTCCCTGAACATGAACTCTCTTGGAGTACCCATACGACCATATTTGTCGTATTCGGTAAAGTGGGTACGGAGCTCGTTCTTCCACTCTTTGAACCTACGGAAAAAACAAAAGTGCATTAGAAATATTATTAATATCATAAAATATTTCAAATTATAAGATGAGGAATTCCCAACGTACCTCGAGTTCTGCATCGCGTACGCCCAATCCTGCTTGTGTTCGGCAATCTCGAAGTATGCCTGAAAGATAATATTTTATTAGTTTTAAAATTATAACAAGAGCAAAAATTATTAAATATTACGATAAAGAAATTAAGTTTTTTAAATTACTCACCGACGCCGCGTTGTTGACCTCCCTCTTGATCTCTTCCGGCACATCAGCCCACCGTGTCCACAACATAGGGACTCTTTCCCTAATTAATGCTCCCACGCAACCCGCGTAATCGCGGCGTTTTTTCCCTTTAACATTCTGATTAGGGGGTTCGTTGATTTGGATCCTCCAACTGGTCTCAACACTTTTCCTGAGCGTATCAAAACATATGACACCTCTCGTATTCCTGCTTGAACTGCTAGCGGCGGTCCCTATCACATAAACGACGATTGGTTAATAAAATTAAATATTAGTACGTTAATTTTAATAAAATATTTAATTAATAAAATCAAATGTTACCTGAACTCGATGACCCTTTTGTCGACTTTCCTTTTAATCTCTCCGAAATCAGGAGCTCAGGTCTCTCAAATGGCTCATAATGGTATGCCTCCGCAACACTCACGTACTGAGGCCTAGCAGGCCATATGGGCACACCACGCTCGTCGACCTCGGGTATGGCAGGAATGTTGAATGGCAGGTATAGCTGATTAGGGAGAGTAGGCCCCTCAGTAGAGTCAGCAGCAGAAGGCGCAGGACTCGTCATCGGTTCCCGATGAACCTCAGGCATACGGACTTGATGAACGTCTGGAGCTATGTCGTCCGGAAATAGCTGCGTACTACATCTCGGAGGATCTGGCCGGAGAGGGGGACATGAACTGCTCAACGGCCGCCCCGCCGATAAAAGGGTCTGGTGCCGGTTGCTCACACTCCTCCGCGGCTGGGATGAATTGATCCGCTGAGGCTGGCTGGTGGTCCTCTCAGGCTGGCTAGGGGTCCTCTCGGAGTCTCCGGATCAGCCAGAACTTCCAGAACCCCTAGATCTGGAACGACGGCCTCCGAATAGCTGTCTAAATGCATCGGCCATCTGGAAACAAATAAATTAATACAATAATTAATATTAAATTATATTACATTAAATAACAAATTCTAATTAATATAATAACCAATAATACTAACATATTTTAAAACATACTAACAAATTAATATTTATAATTTAACTAATTTTAAATAATACTAACCATTAACATAAATATAACCATTTATATACAAATATAACTATATTTCATCATTAACATATATATACATACAAATAACCATTTATATATTAACATAAATATAACCATTTATATAATTAGGCTACCAATTTATATATATAATTAATTTAACAATTTATATATAATAATTAAAATATACATTAACATATATATATATATATATACAAATATGTGTATATTAACAAATATATAACAATTTATATAATTAATCTACAAATTTATATATATAATTAATCTAACAATTTATATATATATAACCAATATATATAACAATTTAACACACACTTAAATATCTAAATTATATACCTAAATTATACAATTAAAATAAATTGTAAAAAAAAATAAAAAATTACCTAGCGGAGGAGGAGAAGGAGGAGAGAAAAAGTCGGGCTGAAAGCGAATTTCAGCTTTTATAGTAGAGAGAATAGCCGACGATTTAAAAAATTTCGTCGGCTATTCTTTGAATGTCGTCGGCTATACTTTGGAAGATCAACAGCCGTCGGATCTGAGTCATCCAACGGCGGACAATAAAAAGGCGAGGATCGCAAGAGAAAATAGCCGACGATTTACAAGATTTCGTCAGCTATTCTTTGAATGTCGTCGGCTATACTTTGGAAGATCAACAGCTGTCGGATCTGAGTCATCCAACGACGGACAATAAAAAGGCGCGGATCGCAAGAGTTTAGCCGACGAAATATAATTTTCGTCGGCTAAACTATAGGTCAAACCACTAAGTCAAACCTCTAAACGCTTAAAAACAGAAATTAGTTTAGTTAAACGACGGTTTCTGGCCTCATCTTCAACAGATAATAGTTTCAAATCAATGAGACGCAACTAATCATATAAAAATTTTACAAAATTGATTTAACGAACGTCAGGCTATCCATAGGAAAACGAAAGTAAAAAACAGTTAACCGCAACATTCGGCACACAGATTTTATCAAAACCTTGTCATTTTTCAACCGTAGACGTATTTCATTATTTCGGTCATATCTTATTTCACTACATTTTTGCATTTGAAGAGTCTACGTATAGTAACTATTTGAAACTATACATTCACTTAAACACTTAGTAAACAAGTTAAGGAACATTAGTGCATATGTTCTGATTTTGAATCTAAAAGTTTAGAAAATCTATTCCAACCGTCAGATATCACCGTTAAGATTAAATACATGTATGAAAAAAAATTCAACTTCAACTGACAACGTTAAATGCTCGATCGGAACGGTCAACCGGGTAAGTCAAACCTCTAAACGCTTAGAAATGGTAATTGGACTGTCTAAATGACGTTTTTTGGCCTGACCTTCAACAGATAATAGTTTCAAATCGATGAGATGCAACTAATCGTATAAAATTTTTTCTCAAAATATTTACCGAAGGTAACGCTACCATTAGGGAAACGAAGGAATAAAACCTTTGACCGCATCTTTCGACACTCAGATTTTATCGGAATCTTGTCATTTTTCAACCGTAAATGTATTTGATCATTTTGGTCATATCTTATTTCACGACTTTTTTCTGTTTGAAGAATGAAGCAATGGTTTATCGTTAGTGATAGAAAATAGAATCTGGTAATTTTTTGTTTTTTTTTGTTTTAAATCATAGCCGACGAGAGACAACCTCGTACTCTTCGGCTATTCTTTTGTCGTTTTCTGTCTAAAATAAAATATGTATTTTTCAATATAGTTATGGCCGACGAAATAATGCATTTTTCGTCGGCTATTATGAGTATAGCCGACGAAATAGCATGTTTTTCGTCGGCTATTTTATGAAAAAGGTAAAAAAAATCAGTAGGTTTACACCTCTCGTATTCCTATTTTCTGTTCATATATAACCAAAATTGAACATCAAGAAAACAGAAACCCAGCAGTCAACATATTTCAAATTTTTTTTTAAGGGGTTTGGAACCCAGCCTAGCTGGGAGGCTCATCCCCACGCCCGTTCATTAGAAATTAGTGGATTACAAATGAAATGATTACATCATCTAAATTACTTAATCCGTCGGATTGTAATCGGAATCATCGGATGAGACTTCTTCGGTTTTTGAATTGCTCGATAGGGGTAATCTATGTCTTTCCTCACCACTAGAGTCCTCGTTAGTTTCTTCATTTGGATCAACATCAACAAGCAGTGGCTCTTCACGTCGAATTCGCACTAGCGTGTCTAGGCGAATAAAAGAGGAGTCAGGAATACCGTTTGAGTTGGGCTCTTGATACGCGGCGCCACTTTCCTCGTTCTCTTCAGCCACTCCAAGTGTAGACGCCCGGTAAATGTTGCGATGGTGGATAGTGTTGACTACTTTCCACGGGTCACCCTTGGCGAGACCATCAAGATAAAACACTTGTTTCACCCATGTGGCTAAAACGAACGGGTCATTCTCATACCATGATGTACTAGTGTTCACAGAAATTATGCCGTATTGATCGGTTTTCATGCTCTGCGGCCGTGTGTCAAACCATCTACACTTGAAAAGGTGCACTTTCATTTCTTCCCCATAATGCAGTTCCACAACTGAATGGAGAACACCGTAATAGTCAACTCCATCATCCCCACCATGTGTCATAACCCCTGAATTTTGTGTTTTCCGGATCCATATATAGCCTGAAAATAATATATATATATATATATATAACTTTAATTAATAAGAAATTAATTAACACACACACACACATATATATATATATATATATATATCCTTAATAATTAATTACATTACAATATATATTATTATCAACATCAACTCATATATATATATATATATATATATATATATATATATATATACCATTAACAACTATTATTTAAGTTACACTGTATATCAACCATTATTTAAGTTAATTACACTATCAACAACCATTAATTAACATATATATATATATATATAATTGTTTCTGCCTAAACTCGGGGGCCTGGTAGATACAGATGAATCTAACTTGATCTCCTGCAAACCTGCTTACTAAGGGGAATACCGGGCGGGCCGGTCTTCTCCTCTCCGATGCCTAAGTTAGTATAGTTGGAATATATATAACTTGAGCACATATGTAAACAGTGAGAGAGATAAGTTACCTCTTTATGAGGGTAGTTGGGGCCCTTATATAGGTGGTTGGGGGTGAGGGCTGGCCTCACCCTTCGATGTGGGACTGGTTCCCTTCAAAGGGTAGTTCTGGTGTCCTCTTTGGCAGGCTGGCGCCCCCGGTCCCAGGGTCCCTGGCAGCCGGATAGGCTGCTGGACCCCGAGGCCGGGTGCTGGTGGCTCGGTCCTGGGCCTCGGGCCAGGCCCTGGTGCACTTGTTGCGGGTCTGTAGGCCTGCTGTAGCCTCTCTGCGGCTATTGTCAACAAGTCCCCTAAGTTCCCGGTCAAGTGCAATCTTGAATGAGGACTTAAGTCTGTCTTGCTCTTGTCCTGCAGACCCGCAGGGTTACCAACCCAACGGTGCCCAGTCCCCCAAGTCCGCGTTGAAGATTGGGCGTGACCGAGGTGTTGGGCTGTGCTTGGTATGAGGCGATGAACTTGCAGTTTGGACCTCGACCGGGCGTCCTGCCATATCGATGCGAGGCGGAGTTCACGGGACCTCGACCGGGCGTTCTGCCATATCGAGACGAGTCCCGGATGAACTTGCAGTCTGGACCTCGACCGGGCGTCCTGCCATATCGGTGCGAGGCGGAGTTCACGGGACCTCGACCGGGCGTTCTGCCATATCGAGACGAGTCCCGGATGAACTTGCAGTCTGGACCTCGACCGGGCGTCCTGCCATATCGGTGCGAGGCAGAGTTCACGGGACCTCGACCGGGCGTTCTGCCATATCGAGACGAGTCCCCCAGAGTGCGCTAGCCTACGGGTGGCCCGTTGGTGCGTGGACTAAGCCAACAGGTACCCCGGAGAGTGTTACGGCCATATTGGGGCATCGGTTAACACTTGCTAGTTCTTCTCAGCTTTTGTTGGTTAAGCGTTGAGGTAATGTGCAGGTTTGTTAGCCTGCGGGGAGACTTGTTCTGTGTTAGAGAAACAATCTGCCCGGTGGAGTGGCGTTGAGATAACGAGTCTCGCCATGTATCCCCAAATGTATCACAGTTCAGTGTGATGCAGGGTTTTTATCCTGCTGGACAAGAGCACATGGGTTAGATGTAAGCTCGCCCGGGTTTATAAAGCCCATGCGTTTAGAAGCCTCGAGTTGTTGCTGGCTCGTTCCTGCCCGTAGGCGAAGGAAAGTGACAACCGGTAGAATGCTTTGGAGTTGGTTGAATGTCATATGTTCGGTGGAATGCCATGGTTCCGGGCGGAGCTCGACCGGCCGTTCTGCCATATCGAGACGAGTCCCCCAGTGAGATGCCATGCAGCCGGTTTGAATGATGCGCAACCGGAGATTTGCCAGGGTACCGGATGGATGGCTCATACTCGGAACGATTTTCTCGAGGCGGTTGAAAAAGCATAGCCGGTGAGAGGCTGCGGAGCCGGTTAGTTCGAGGTTGGCTTTCTGGGGAAGCGAGGGGAATGGACGCCTCGTTGTGCGCTCCTATCTCCCCCAACTGTCGCTTGTAAGTGGGACAGGTGGCAGACATGCGATAAAGGGGGGGAGCCCATCAGACCTATCAATTATGATAGTATGGGATCCCTTATTGATGCTGGGACACGTGTCGGCAGGGGGCGGTCTGAGATGGAGGGGATCCACGGCTGGGGTTGCCTCACTTTTGTTGTTGCCCTATTTATCATCCCCTCTGCGTTCCTCCTGCCACATCTTGCTACTCTTTGCCTGTTGTTTGTCTGTGCTTCAGAGGTGAATTCTTTTGTTTAGGCTTTATGGCGTCTGGGAGATCTGCGCATTCTGCCGGTGCAAACAGCGGGCCCATGCGGCATGAGCTGCTGGATGGTGATAGGGCGATTTTCTGTGATGAGCCAGTCAGAAGCATGAATGATAGAGAGATCAGAGAGTTTCGGGCAAAGTGGGATATCGACAACTCTATTAAGCTTCGAGGCCTGCATCCCGGGGAACTGGCCTGTAATCCGGAACCGGGTTGGGTTGCCGTTTTCGACGATCAGTTTCGACACGGACTATCGCTGCCGCTGCCGCCATTTGTTCAGTACATGCTGAGCTCGATAAAGCTTTCCCCGGCCCAGCTTCCGAGCAACCAGTGGAGGCAGCTGCTTGGGCTCGGGTGTCTGTTTAGCTTGAGCTATATGGACTGGCCCACGGTTAATGAATTTTGGGCGCTGTACAAGATTTCCTACTGCAGATAGGCCCAGTGCAGCGGTTGTGTGAATTTTGCCGCACGGGACGTTGGTCATGCCATCACTCATCTGCCGTCGACGGTTTCAGATGTCTGGAGGAGGTCGGTGGTGCTGGCCGGTGGCAGGTGGCAGCGTACATGGAGGGGCTATCAGGTGCCCGGGGCTTATCAATCGATCGATCGGGAATAGATGTACCGGTTGGGCGACTTGGAGAAGCAACGGATATACCGGCTGTTTACTTACTGGGACCACCTGAGTCGGAGCTCCTATAATTTCATCCGGTGGAATGTGCTGGAGATATGCGAGATGGGGACGAAACCTGGTAAGGTATCTTGTACAGTTTGTCTCTGCATGGTTGCTTGTATTCTGACTGCTTGGTTGATCGGTTTGTAGCTAATGCCCCCCGACTCGCCGTTCAGAGCGAGGAGACTGTTAAACCGGACGAAGAGCTTGTGGCCTCGAGATTGATGGAGATGGGGGAGGAGGCCGCGAAAACCGTTATTGATCCGGTTACCCAGAGGCGCAGGGAGCATGACAGGCCTGTGCCGCTCGTGTTTCCGGACTCTCACTATGGCAGGCGGCCTGGCGGTGAGAATAACTCCCCACTCCGTATCCGGGAAGTGCGCTCGGTGGCCCCGCCAGGCGCAAAACCTGTGGCGCGACCGATGGCGGTACGGACCTCGCGGGAGAGGGAAACGGTAGAGGCGACCGGGTATCGCCGAAGCGGCCACGGCGAAGCTCCGGTGAAGAGGGCGAGGACCTTTGATGCCGGGGCGTCAAGCTCGGCTGGACCGATCGAGCGGGCAGTAGTTCCGGCCGTGGAAGTAGGCGGCCGAAGGAGTCGAGGACCGGAAGCCGATCGTAGTTCCGGGCGTGGCTTTGGTAGGTTTGTGGCCTCTGCCATCGAAACCTTGGGACTTGATCGGGAGGACCCTGGGACGGAAGGCGAGAGCGGGACGAAGCCCATGGAACTAGTTCTTCGGGTAAGTGTTTCCTGTGCTTCTTTTTCCCTGGAGTGATATGAGCCAATGTTCCTTTGTTCACGTTTGGCAGCTAGCTCATAGCCTTTATGCCGCGGAGCCCAGAGGGGAGTCTGCTGTAGTTTTGGAGAGGCGGGTGGAGGAGCTGAGTGTGCGGGTGGACGTGGCGGAAGCCAAGCTTGCGGAGGAAAGAGAGGAGGTCGGTCGGTTGGGCACCGAGCTCGTGCGGGAGAAAGAAGTAACCGCTCGGTTGTACCATGAACTGTCGCAGGAGAAGGAGGAGGCCGATCGACAGGCTGCTGCCCGGGAAGGGAGGATTACGGAGCTGGAGGGGAGGGTTTTGGAGCTGCAAACCCAGGCTACTGCCCGAGAAGGGAGGATTGCAGAGCTGGAGTAGTCGCCCAAGGAAGGGAGAAGCTCACGGAATCCCAGCTTGCGGAAGTGGCCGATAAGGCTGTCGACGACTTCCGGGAGTCGGTGGAGCTTGAGGAGATGCTGGAGGAGGCCCGGTCAAAGGGCATAAGTGATGCCTATTTGGAGTGGAGGGAGAAAAGGTGGCTTGATGTCGAGCAGATGGAGGCCGACATAGCCCTGATCGAGATGGCGGAGCAAGAGCAAACTCTAAAAGGTGGCGGGCCAGGGATTGGGGGCTCCGGAGGCGCTGACTAGCTGTTTCTTTTTGGCTTCCCTATCTGTGTGCCTTGTAACCAGCTTTATTGATGATGAACAAACTGCGTATTGCAATACTGATGCCAATTTATACTATTGCCCCTTGATGAGCGATATTACTTAGGATAGAACCGCAGGTGCTGAATATTCCAGGGGCGGGTGGAATAGATGCCATCGGTATCTATGATGTGGAATGTTGCTGGGCCCACAACTGCGGTGATTTGGTAGGGTCCTTCCCAAGTTGGTTCCAAGGCCAACGGTTTTTTCTGGATTTTCTTCATGACCCAGTCCCCCACTTATAGCTTCCTTTCCCTGACCCTTCTGTCATAGTACCGGGCGACCCGCTGCTTGTAGGCTTGGTTTCGCATATGTGCTTGGTCGCGCCGCTCTTCTATAAGGTCCAGGTTGAGCCGTACGCCCTCGGCGTTTGTTTCGGCGTCGTAATTCTCGACCCTGCCGCTGGGTATGCTGGTCTCCACAGGGAGTACCGCTTCGCTCCCAAATGCCATGCAGAACGGGGTCTCTCCTGTTGCCTCTGCCGCTGTCGTCCGGATGGCCCATAGTACCGCGGGGAGTTCCTCAGCCCAACATCCCTTCTTGGCATCCAACTTCTTCTTGAGAAGGGTTTTGATAATCTTGTTGATTGCTTCTACCTGGCCGTTGGTCTGCGGGTGTGCCACTGAGGCAAACAACATCCGGGTCCCCATGGAAGCTGTGTACTGGATAAGATCGGCATTATTGAACTGTGTTCCATTATCCGTGACAATAGTCTGCGGTACCCCGAACCGGCAGTAGATGTTCTTCCATAGAAATTTTCTCACTCGCTCCTCGGTGATTTTTATCAGAGGTTCCGCCTCGACCCACTTAGTCTGATAGTCCACTGCTACGATGGCATACTTGTATTGTCCCACAGCTATAGGAAAAGGGCCAATGATGTCTAATCCCCACTGCGCGAACGGCCATGGTGCTAACAGGATCGACAATGCGATTGCCGGGGCATGGGGGGTAGAGGCGTACATGTGGCATTTGTGACAGCCGCCTGTAATTTTTCTTGATGTTGCTGCCATATCTGGCCAGAAGTACCCCACCCGGAGCGACTTGTGGGATAATGACCTTGCGCCAGAGTGATTACCGCACACTCCTTCGTGGATCTCTCGCATGATAGCCTCTCCTGCCTCTTTTGTCACACACCTCAGCTGGGGGAAGCTGTACCCTCTTCGGTATAACTGGCCATTGAGGAGACCGTACCGGGCGCACCGGAGGTGCAGCCTCCTGGCCTCCACCGCATCCGGAGGGCTGGTTTTGTCAGTCAAATACTTGACTATTGGATCCATCCAGCTTGGTGGCGCTTCTTCCACCGCAAATATTTCGGAGATGGTCTTTCTTATACTCGGCTTCTGGAGAGTTTCAATTTTAGCTCTCCGGTACTCTAGAGGGTAGTTTCCGGTTGCCAACCTTGCGAGGGCGTCCGTATGCCTATTTGCCTCTCGCGGAATGTGCTGGATCGTGGCGCCCTGGAACGGCCCAATCAGTGTTTTGGCCAAAGCCTGGTAGGAGGATAGCTGGGGTTCCTTGACCTCAAACGACCCGTTCATCTGGTTCACCACCAAGCTGGAGTCGCTGTATATGTCCATGGACGGGATTCCCAGCTCCTTGGCCAGCTGCAAACCGGCTATGAGGGCCTCATACTCCGCAGCGTTATTTGAGGCGTTGAAGAGGAACCGTAAGGCATATTCGTACGATTGGCCATCGGACGAGGTTATCATGACACCGGCTCCGCTCCGCTTGCTCGTTACGGAGCCATCGACGTAAAGCTTCCAGCCGTTGGGGAGTCCTGGTTCGATCTTTAAGGTTCATCCTGCCTCAATGTCATCGCACTGGGTGGGGTGCGCTTCTGCCACCATTGGGGTGAGCTCATATATGAAGTCCGCAGCGGCCTGTCCCTTGATGGCCGTTCGCGGGGCATAAGTGATGTCGAATTCTCCTAGTTCCACTGCCCACCGCACCAGCCTACCGCTGGTGTCTGGTTTTTGCAGGATCTGCCGCAGAGGGTGATTGGTATATAAGGTGATGGAATGAGCCTGGAAATAGTGTCGGAGCTTCCTGGCACTAACAATCAGGGCCAGAGCCAATCTCTCTATGTCGGGGTACCGGCCCTCGGCTCCAGTAAGTCCCTTTCCCGCATAATATACCGGAAGCTCGAGCGTGCCTTCCTTCCTGATGAGAGCCGCGGAGACGGCTGTTTCAGATGCGGCTATATAGAGGTATAGCATCTCGCCCGGCACTGGTTTGGACAGGAGAGGCACTGCAGACAGATATGCCTTGATAGATTGGAATGCCGCTTCATGCTCTGCCGCCCAGTGGATTTTCCTGGTCTGTTGTGCCTTGAGCAGTTTGAAGAACGGGGCGCACTTATCGGTTAGGCGGGAGATGAATCTGGCAAGGGCGGCTAACCGGCCGGTCAGTATCTGGACCTGGTTTCTCTCCCCTGGCGTTTCCATATCTAGAATTGCCTGGACCTTCAGCGGGTTGGCTTCTATCCCTCGCTAGCTGATGATGTGGCCTAGGAACAGGCCCTCTGAGATCCTGAAAATACACTTCTTCGGGTTCAAGCGCATTCCGAATTTGAGCATCTTGCCGATGACTACTGCCAAATCCCAGACGTGGGCCCCTGCAGTCAAACTTTTGACTAGCATGTCATCTACGTAAACCTTTACAGTTTTACCCATTTCTTGCTCCAGCATTCGGTTTACCATCCGCTGGTAGGTGGCCCCGGCATTCTTTAGACCGTAAGGCATCCTCTTATAACAGTAGGTACCTCGGTCGGTTGTGAATGATGTGTGCTCCTCAAATCCGGGTGCATCCTAATCTGATTGTACCCGGCGTAGGCGTCCATGAAGCTGAGCAGCTTAAAGCCGGATGTGGAATCTATAAGCTGATCAATTTGGGGGAGCGGGAAGCTGTCCTTTGGGCACGCCCGATTTAGGTTAGTGAAATCCATGCACATGCGCCACTGGCCGGTTCCCTTCTTCGGCACCATGACCACGTTAGCGAGCCAGCGAGGGTACTGGACTTCCCGGATGAAACCTATGCCCTTCAATTTCTGTATCTCTTCTCTGATCGCCTCATACTTTGCCGGGCTGAAGGACCTCCTCTTTTGCCTCACCGGGAGAACGCTAGGCAATGAATTTAGCTTATGGACGGCTATCTCCGGGGATATGCCTTGCATGTCCTCGTAGGACCATGCGAAGACCGAACTGTTGTCCCGGAGGAAGGCGATGAGCTCTTGCCTAACAACCGGATCGAGCTGCGTCCCTATCACCACATTTCTCTCCGGGTGGTCTTTCGAAATACAGATCGCTTCGGTTTCTTCCACGGCTGAAGGCGGCTCTAGCTTTTTCTTGACTGAATCGGAGTCATCACGGGGGTCGATACTTAGATCCGGCACTGGTGCTAGCTGAGTGGCCGTGAAGACCTCGGCCCGCTTCCTCCCGTGGGTTAGGGCCTCCGCATAATATTTACGGGCGAGCTTCTGGTCCCCGCGCAGAGTGATGACACCGGCCGGTGAAGGCATCTTCAATATCAGCATATGGCCGGCTATAAATGTTTTCAATTTCTATAACCCTGGCCTACCGATTATGCCATTGTACTACGACAGGCAGTCCACAACGATGAATTCAAGGTGCTCCTTTTTTGTCTTGCTTCCCTCGCTGAAGATCAGTGGTAGGTAATCCGATCCCAAAGGCTGGACTACCTCACCGGAGAAGCTTATAAGTGGTTCGTTATCCTGGGATAACTTATTCCTTCCCCTCTGCAGCCCTTTGTATGCGTCTCGGAACATCACGTTGACAGAGGCTCCGGTATCGATCAGCATACGGCTGGTTATCCAGTGGTCTATTTGGACCGTGATGAGGAAGGGGTCGTTGTGCGGTTGGACCAGATCCTCCGGCTCTTCCTCCTCGTAGAAAGTGACCGACTTCCATCCGGTTTTGGCGGCTTGGCCGCTTCCTCCACCAAAGGCATACACTTCTTTCCCCCGGATCGATCTTAAGCACCGGTTCTTCGAGCTCCGGGTGAGCTAATCTATATGGCCCCCGCCATGTATCATGTTTATTCTTCCGTGCACCTCGATCCCTCCGGGAGGTCGGGTGCTTATGGTTCCTACTTGCCGAGCTACCGGTCGGTTCTCTCTTGGTTCTACCGGGCGGGATCGACCGCCTACAACCGCTCTCTGGGGTCTTGGATCGCTGGTCCTACGGGTTGGATCTTCGGGCTTTTCTGCCGGCATGATGGCTAGGGCCCGCGGTGGTCGTTTGTGGTCGTTCTACTGGCGCAGCCGCCGCTGGCTGTGTCGGTCGTACAAGCGGCGGTCTCCTCCTCGGCCGGGAACCGTTGTCACTGCTTCGTCGGGGTTGCCACTCCTCCCGTACCTCTGCTTTCCTGGTGGCTATAGGCGCACGGCTGCGATCTAGCCGCCCGGTCCTGCTCTCACGGGGAGGTGGCGACAGTAGGTCATCCGGTCTTCGCTTGGGTGCCTTATCCCCATACGTCTCGTGGTCCGCCTGAGCATGCCTGACGGCCACGGTCATCAGCTCATCATACCCCAGTGGCTCCTGCACTCGCAAGTTATACGAAAGTTCTCCGGGTCTTAACCTCTGCTTGAAGGCCATCTCCGTGATCTTCTTGTCCAGGTTTCTGACCCCGGCCGTGGTGATTTGCCACCGGTTAACGAAAGCGGCAGCGGTTCGTGGTCAGCCTGCATGCAATCGAAAAGGATCGTGGATGTTTGAGCTGTCTCGGCTCTGAGGATAAACCGGCCGACAAACTTGTCGGCCATCTGTTCGAAAGTTTCAACCGAGTCCACTGGCAGCTCGTAGAACCAGCTCAACGCCTCCCCCGAAAGCGTCTCTTGGAACACGTTGCAGCACGTGGCATCAGAATAGCCCCTTGTGCCCGTCTGTGACTTGAAACTGTCCAGGTGCCGATACGGGCAGCTCGTTCCTGAGTACCAGACCTTCCTGATTCCCTAATCCGGCACGGAAAAGGTCCGATACGCTCATTGAATCGCGCACTGTCCCGCGGTCGCCCTGCTTTCTTCTTACTGGCGTCTAAACGGTTCTTCATATCCGACACTGAGGCGGAGAGCGTTTCGAGCGTCCTTGCGGTAGAACTGTCCTGCTCGCTTGACGCCTGGCTCGTGCGGTACGGTAGCTCGACCGAACCTGAGTTTTCCAAAGCTTCCGAAAAGAGAGGCGTGGGTACATACACGGTCCTTCTTCTTCCCGTGGGCTGTCCCACTTCGAGGTGCGGGAATTCGCTAACCTTGCTCGCGGGCCGTGACGCCGCCCGAGGAGTGCTCGGCTGGCCTCCTTTTCCCAGGACCGCTAACAAGGCGGCGTTTACTACTTCCAACTCCTGGCACCGGGCATCTGCCCTTAGCCGGTCTTGGCCGCCCTCTGCTCGCAACCGCTCGACTTCTGCCTTCATCTTCTTTATTTCCTCTCCTGCACCATACCGGTCGGGGTTCCCTGAATCTTGGCGATCGTGACTTCTGTCTTGGTCTGGAGAAGGGGCGAACCTCGCACCGACCTCAGCCCTTATATTACGGGCCCGGTCGGGGATCTGAATTCGCTCTGATCTTCCGTCTAGGTTAGGAGAAAGGGCGAACCTCGCACCGACCTCAGCCCTTGTGTTACGGGCCCGGTCGGGGATCTGAATTCGCTCTTTCAACCGTCCGGTGCCAGTTTTTATCTTCCTTCCTTCCATGGCTTCTAGACCGCGTATTTAACTATCTTTCAAAGGATCGATCGGGCTCTACTCCCCGGTAGAGCAATGCTAACTTTTCTCGTGGATCAAAAATCGTTCCCACAGACGGCGGCAATTGTTTCTGCCTAAACCCGGGGGCCTGGTAGATACAGATGAATCCAACTTGATCTCCTGCAAACCTGCTTACTAAGGGGAATACCGGGCGGGCCGGTCTTCTTCTCTCCGATGCCTAAGTTAGTATAGTTGTTATATATATAACTTGAGCACGTATGTAAACAGTGAGAGAGATAAGTTACCTCTTTATGAGGGTAGTTGAGGCCCTTATATAGGTGGTTGGGGGTGAGGGCTGGCCTCACCCTTCGATGTGGGACTGGTTCCCTTCAAAGGGTAGTTCTGGTGTCCTCTTTGGCAGGCTGGCGCCCCCGGTCCCAGGGTCCCTGGCAGCCGGATAGGCTGCTGGACCCCGAGGCCGGGTGCTGGTGGCTCGGTCCTGGGCCTCGGGCCGGGCCCTGGTGCACTTGCTGCGGGTCTGTGGGCCTGCTGTAGCCTCTTTGCGGCTACTGTCAACAATAATTAAACTCCACACACACACACACACACACACACACACACACACATATATATATATATATATATATATATATATTTTAATACTAATTAAAATAACATCAAATTAAAACACATAATTAAACTCTAACTTAAAATCAACTCAACTACAACTCAAAATCAACATATATACATACATTCTAACACTAAAACAACAACAAAACAAAAAATCACTTACTAAATCAAAATCACTAAAACTCAAAATCAACTCAACAAAAACTCAAAATCAACATATATACACATATACGTACCTATATATAGCTCCACAATGTAAGAGAGGACGAATTTCAACAATATCCACAGATTTTTCACTCTTTCTCCCGTTTTTTTTTTTTTCGTTTTTTTTTAAATGAGTGCTGCGGTCTAGATCTGAAAAATATATAGACTTATAGCCGACGAAAATGTCCATTTCATCGGCCAAAATTTCAAAAGTTTTCGTCGGCTAATGTTTCAGAGAAAGGCCGACGAAAATCCAAATCGTTGACTGAAATATGAATATAGCCGACGTTATTTTTTTATACCAACGAAAAAACAATATCGTCGGCTATGGTTAAACTATGGCCGACGATTTTGTTTTTCCACCGACGAAAAATAAAATCGTCGGCTATTCGTTGGAAGTACCGTCAAAAATTTTAATTCGTCGGCTGTTTTTTTTTTTATTTCGTCGGGAAAAACCTTTTTTCTGGTAGTGAAACCTGCCAGTGGTAATTTTAAAAAGTAATATTGTTATTAGTAATTATAGGCTGAAAATTGTAACTATTGGTAAAAACCTATAAAAATAAATACATAAGAAATTAACCTTATTTATATGTATATGTACGTACGTTGACCAAGAATTAATATGTAAGAGAAAATATATGAGTTTAGGAAAATTAGATTCACTCACAAAGTCACTATTATGTGAAAAGACACTTTGAAGTTTATTGTGGATAATGGAAAAATCAGGTGTCGTTCGGTAATATTTTCATACCTATATTTTCATTTTTAAAAACTGTTTTCAAAAATGTTACCGAATAAGGCCTTATAGTTTTGTTCCACCCATCAGTCTAGTTAAAAGGTTGAACAATGCTAGATGGATCACTTTTTAACATCCCACTTAGAGTCCATTTTATGTGTCAATCTATGTGGCACAACCACGTCATTTAATGAAACAGTACTCTAATTAGGTATTAACACGTCATGTATATGCATACCACATAAACTGACACAGAGTCTAGGTGAGATGACAAAAAATTGTTCATCTATCATTATTCTAAAAGGTAAGAGTAAGAACTTATTTTTCGTTTTTCTATTGAATCTTTTTTCCATTGATCCTCAATAAAACATTAATGGAAAGTTTTACTCTCAATTAAAAATGAAATGTTTTGTTATTGAAATTGACCTTCAATAATCTTTTCATCATTGGCAATTGATACCAATTTTACTGATACATTCGCAAAATATCATCTTTCACTTCGAAGCACAACGTCGTTATAGTATAGTCTTTCGATTAGCGAAAAGAAAATGGCATAATGTCTTACATGAAATCCCTCAATTTGAGGAAAAAAATAAAAAGTTCTACGCATACGGATACCTGATCGATCCAGGGAATGAATTTGGAGTATCGTCACAGCAAAAGCACCGACAAGTAGTGCAAAAGGGAATTGCAAGAACATTTGAGACATGTTTATAACTGGCCGGGGAAACAAGCTATGCAATTATCTTTCCGATGATATCGTATATATAGAGCGGGTGGTCTCGTAGTTTTTTTATATTAAGAATCCCAGTTGACATTTCAAGTTGACATTTCCAGAGGTGGCGTTCTTCTCCAACCAACAATAAAAGAAGAATAGCAAAATTTAAAATAGACGGGTCAATTTCTCAGTTTATAGACTTCTGATCGATTCTCATTTTCAATCCTCCCCTCTTGTCTAAAGGTCAATGGGAAACGATCAATGGGCTTGCTTTTGGTATGAGACAAAAAGTAAGGCCCAGTAGTTGTAGTATATTTAAAAGATAAAATATAAAAATAGTTGTTGGATTAATTTATGTAGAGCACGGAATTTAGTTTTCTCGTTTTGGAATCCACACTCTCATTTTAATTTTTTTTATAATAAAACAAAACACATGTTATAAGAAGACAAAATATAAATTACCTACATTCAACAAAAATGCTCTCTCTACTCTCTCAAGAGACAGCGACTCCCAATCGGCAGTTCATCTCGGATGGCGGCGGTTTTGGTATATTGGCGGCGAGGGGGGCTGGTCCTCCCTTTTCTGGTCAAAATTATGGTGCTGGCGACAGGTACTCTCGGCGATTTCCCCTGTCACATCCCGAATTTCGGATAAAAAAAATATATAAATTCGACAATGTGAAAATTTACAAATAAACTCAAATACTTCAAAATTATCATACAAATAACTAAATATAACATCAGAGTTCAAGTGCGTGGCTCATAACACTCAAAATATTATATCATTAAGTACATAGATGTAAAAAAAATAGTCGCACGCTTATACTCTCTAACCCAAAATTTAATATAAGCTAGACCATAGATCACACCTACTAGCCGAGGGACTCAGACGTCGCCTCCTGGCTGCTGGTCCTCATCTGTAGGTCTAACCCCTACACCATCAATTGGTGCACCGGGTTGTAAACAACAAACCCGCTAAGCTTTCAAAATCCGTCTAAGTAAAATAGACAAGTCTAGGATAATATAATTTAACCATAAATGGAAATCTCATTTCTGAAACAATCACAACTCATGAAATATAAATCCACAACACAAAACCAACCAAAAGAATAAAACTCGGGGCACAATAACCACTATCATTCCCCTACAAATCACTCTAAGGCAGACAAATTAGAGCTCTAATTGATCGTAACCAATCACTCGGCCAAAATCTTGGTTCCCGATATAATTGTCAAATGACCCTCTTCGCCACACAGGAAGGATCCTAACCGCTACACATGTAAGATCCCTTTCGCCACACAGGAGGATCTTACATTGGCCGTTGGTTTCCATACCAACCTCTTTCACACATCACACAACTCACACATTCTCAATTATGATAAATTCCATAACAGATAAATCACCAAAATGCACAATCTCAATCTATATATTTCACATAAATATATATATATATATATATATATATATATATATATATATATATATATATATATATACGTAGACATTCATTCAGGAATAGTCCACTAATACCAACTATAGTCATTGATCGTAAAACACTTTAAAAATCATTTTATATATTAAAATCATTTTACTTACCAATGAACCGTAGTCGATCAAGTTTATTCAATTTAAAACAAATATTTATTTTCATAAAACAATTTCACATTTACCGATCGATTTACTATAATTTATTTTATTTAAATTGGGTGCTAAGTTTCGATTATTGCGATTAGATGATTGATCGTGCACAAGTATCTCACATTTGTGAGGTTGAAGACGCAGCGGGTAATTAAGGTGAGTAAACCTCATTATGTAAAAGTCCATCCCATACACTTGAGATATTGTCCGCTTTAAGCCCACTGGCCCGCACGGTTTTGTTCTTGAGGTTTCACCTCAAAACGCGTCTCAATGTATTGAGCTAACCCTGCATATATAAGCACAACATCCACTCTCCTCCGAGCGATGTGGGATGCGTGACCTGCCTACCTGCTAGCTTCCCTAGCCAAGCCAGGGTCATCACATCCCCTAAATATGGGCTTTTGCCTTTGTCTATTTACTGCTATTATTGGCTGCGAGGGGTTTGTTCAGATTGCCTCTCATACGTCGTTGGAGGGCAGCGAAAACTATGATTTGGGTTCTAATCTCCTTGTCGCTGTGAGTGATAGTGATGGTGGCATGGATTTGGAGATTTATGCATTCTCTCGGCGTTGATCTCTTAGGGGACGATATGCGATGGCTACTGGAAGCCCTAATGGTGGTGTTTGGAGAGGGGTGGATAGGGAGGCTGACCACGTTGGTCTTCTTCTGGAGCCTTGTTTGTTGGGGGCCAAATATGACCTGGTGGCTAATCCATTTCTGATGGTGGGTCAGTGGTGGTCGACGAGGCCGGGTGGTGGTGATGTCGGCAACGAACTTCGGTTGATGCCAGCAACGAACTTCGGTTGATGCAAGCTAGTGGCGGTGTTGGTGTTAGAGATGAGGTCGGGGACGATGGTGGTGGTTCTACAATGGGTCGGGTGCCCATAACAATTTCTTATTGGGCTAGCTGGGCTCTAATGTTGATTTTAAGCAAACTAGGGTTTCAGGTTATGGATCTTTGATTTGACATTGCTTGGGCTGAGTTTTAGTTCGGAGCTGAGCTTAGAGCCTCTTTTCTGGTGCGGATTTGCCTGGATTGGGTCTTTATGACCTATCACTACAAGAAAAAAGGCTTTTGCCAACGAAAAAAAAAAAACGGCCGACGAAACCAATTTTCGTCGGCTATTCTCAATAATGGCCGACGAAAATTGTTTTCGTCACTAAAAAGAAAAAAATCGTCGGCTATTCCCCTCGAATGGCCGACGATTTAAAAATTTCGTCGCCTATTCTCTGAAAGTATAGCCGACGAAAACTTTAGTAAGTTTGGCCGACGAAATTGTCATTTTCGTCGGCTATAAGTTTATATATTTTCAGATCAAAACCCGGTTTACTGCAGATTTAGCGTCCGGCGTCCGAATGACGATTGTGATACCATTCCGGAAAGGGAACGACGCCAGGAATCAAACTCGTTGCTTTGCCACGACGTGTGTGCCTTTTCGGGCTTTCGAGTTCGTTTAGGGCCTCAAAATGGCAGTTTAATATGTTTTCAAGATTTAAGTTTTCTAATTTATTTTGTTTTAAACCATTGCTTCATCCTTCAAATGCAAAAATGTTGTGAAATAAGATATGACCGAAATAATGAAATACGTCTACGGTTGAAAAATGACAAGATTCTGATAAAATCTGAGTGTCGAAAGATGCGGTCAAAGGTTTTATTCTTTCGTTTCCCTAATGGTAGCGTTACCTTCGGTAAATATTTTGAGGAAAATTTTTATACGATTAGTTGCATCTCAATGATTTGAAACTATTATCTGTTGAAGGTCAGGCAAAAAAACGTCATTTAGACAGTCCAATTACCATTTCTAAGCGTTTAGAGGTTTGACTCACCCGGTTGACCGTTCCGATCGAGCCTTTAACGTTGTCAGCTGAAGTTGGATTTTTTTCCATACATGTTCTTTCAATTCAAGTGTCCACAGTGGCTTCAGAGTCAGCTTTCTCAACTGGGGGCAGAGTAGTTGACTGTTTTATGAGTTCATTAACTCCTAAAACAGTTGAGGGACTTATTTCCATGCAGAATTGGTTGCTTGGTAATGATGTTGCAGAGGATCTAGATGATTGCACAATTGAAGACTATGAATTCTATGAAGGTGTTGAGCTAGGTATATACATTTGCAAGTTTTAATGTCTTTTTATTTTACTTTGATAACTTTGACTCAACTAATCTTTTACTTATGTACATTTGCAGAGTATGAGAGCACAGCAAGTAGCAAAACTAATGTGTGTCCACCTCCATCTTTAAGAGCAAAAGTAAAGGGAAAAGGCACTGCTGCTGGTCCCATTGATGTTTGATATATTATGGTTTGAGTTTAGATATTAGTTGGACCTATGCATCTATGTTCTTGTTGATTTCAGTACTTTGAATGTCATTCGATCATGTTCTTTTTTAGTTTTTTTTCTTGTGTGATTTTAGATATTAGTTGGATGATTTGACTTGGTTACTAAGGTTTGCATTTTGCATCAATTTATATGCATGTGGATACCTTATATATCAATTATACATGTATATTGAATAAGTTTGAAGAAAAACTGAAAAAGGCATGGAAGTAGCAGCAAATTTGTCGGGATCCCGATCCAGTTCCGGTCTCGTCCCAGTTCCATTCGGAATCGGGACGTACGGGACAGGTTTCTGAAAACGCCTTCCCATCCCGTCCCGTCCCCTTTTTTTATTTCCAGGACGGGACGAGTTTCACTCAATCCTGACCCATCCCGTCCCATGCCTAGCCCTAGTTCTAGCATCAATAGGACTTTCTTCATTGTATGATTGAAACCACACTCCAATACATAAATGCTTCTCTTCGATTTTCACCTTCAACTTTCGTTTTGGTTTTCAATTTTCAATTTTCATATAAATAAACCATGATTTCCAACATTACCATCATTTATAAGTACAAGAATTCCCGGTCAAAAACTTCAAATTAAATTCAGTTGAATAAGTGGCCGGCATGGGGTGTCTCTGAAAGCAACCCACACAACAATCCCAGTAGCTATATATATCAAGACTCTCTATCTTCTTCAAGATTCCAGACTGAGATAGGAGTGAGAATCATCGATCCAATCTTAAGTCGAATTTATTTTGGGTTTGGGGGTCGTATATTTTGAATATAACAAGAAGTTATTCTCGAATTATATATATATATATATATATATATATATATCCTATCCAAAGTGAACTTTCGCTATGAAATTAACGTGCGAAGTTCTTTTTTTGACACATTTTTCGGTCATATATTCATATATCCATGGTTTAGATGTTTGAACCTAATGTATAAATCATCTCTGTAAAATTTTATCTACTTTGGTTACCATTAAGGTATCGAAATTATATTAAATTAATGAACAAACCGAATATGTCCAACTGAACTATTCGTATAAATCATCATAAAGAAGACTCAAACAATCATTAAGTTGAATGAAATTAAATTTTGTAAAGATGATTTATACATTAGGTTCTAACATTTGAACAGTGGAAACATGTGAAAATATAACTAAAAAGTGTGTCAAACAAAGAACTTCGCACGTAAACTTTAAAGCGAAAGTTCGCTCTGCATACGAAATTATATATATATATATATATATATATATATATATATATATATATATATATATATATATATATATATATAGACACACACATATATAGCACAAAGTTATTCTGGCTGACAAATAATGAAACGCAATAACATGTTACATAGTCGCGGAGCATCATCTATCATATGTTAGCTCAATATTATCTCCCAAGTCTCAAGCAAAAGTGAGAACTCTTGGAGGAGGCAGCTTTTCTTCTATCTCCCAATATTATCTCACTGTGGAGCCTCTAGTGAAAAGGAGTGAAAAGGAGTGTCTGTTGGACAAAAAACTTTCATGCTGACTTGATGAGGAAGCCATGCATAAAAGATGCCTCTCCGTGAACAACCCTGCATAAAAGGATGGTTCTTTTGGCTGCGGCCAGTGTAATATATATTATGACTGAGAACAGCTAATTGCAATCATGCAACTCGATATGCAGTACCGAATCAGCAGGAGAATGGACCAAGTATAAAGTTTCTAGGACCAAGTATTGTCAAATTGTATGTACGTAATAAGTTTCTAGAACTAAAAGATATGAAATAAAACAATAGAAAGAAACCACCTCAAACTACCGTATCCATTTATTGAGTACGTAACACTTCTTAGCACAAAAGAAATACTTGATTTTTACATTATTTGATTACAACACTTGATCGACATGAAAAATATGCAAGGACATTGACACAAAATGAAAGGGAGAGCATCCAAGAGCTCTTCACACAGCAACGTACGTAATTCTATGACAATACACTGAATACAGAACTTAGAAACTGCAATAGGAGTCGACTGCGAAGTTCAGATGAGATCTAATGAGGTTATTAGCAAGGGCTCTTTTCATTGCACTCTGAACTTAATAATCACACCAGTTAACTAAACTGGTGAATCACCATGTTCATCGATCTCGCTGACTGGCCCGTCCTCCACTTGTTGCACCACATCCGGACCAGGCAAATTAATCACCTCTTCTACTCCGTAAACCTTCTTAAGAGTCTCACAGAACCAGGGCTCTTCTTTTATAAGCTTGCTCACCTCATCATACCCACCCACATATTTTCCATTCACAAACATTCTTGGAGGAGGCAGCTTTACTTCTACAAGCTTTTCTTTCATCAGCTTTTTCAACTCTTTCCTGTACTTTCGGATTGAAACGTCACGCACCTGAACTTTCAGGTCGGATAAGCTTTGGAGCATTGACTGGCAATTCTGGAAATTACTGTCCCTAGCTGATGAAGTCGTGTAAATGACTATTTTGTCTTCTCCATTTGGAGGACGTATCGTGTCGAACCGACGGAATGACTTTTGCTTCTTATGCTCCATAAAATCTGATATATCTTTAACAATCTTGTCGATCGTTTCAATTTCGTACCTGTCGATCAGTTTGAGAAAATAGTTAGGAAACACTTGACACCAATGTTGATACCGGTGATTTACCAATATGTATTTATTATGCAGATTATAAATATATAACATTGTGTCCAAAAAGATTGTAAGAATATCAGCCGATCAGCTTTCAAAATATTTATAATCACTTAATAATTCTTGTATTTAACATACCCGTCCTTGTAAGGATATCCCGACAAATTTGCCACTTCCCTGAGAGCATCCTTCCATACGGAAACGTCAGTGTTGTCTGTCCACTTCTCGAGGGAAAAACTAGCAGATTGCTTGCGTATATCTGTTGGATTTACTTTGTAAAAAACTGGGATAATACGTCGATGATCCTTATTTTTCCTTTTACAGTCCCAAACACCAACTTGACGTCACATAATTTTCTGAGAACAAAATGACAGAAATCTCTGATGCTTCTATTGCGTCGAGAAGTGTGGGTCCTATTTCATCTCCTTTGCTGAGATTTTGATCATCAAAAAATGTCTTGATTCCATTTCTGTCTAAAGCGTCGTGCAGATTGCGTGCGAAACCTGTTCGTGTATCCTCACCTCTAAAGCTCAAAAACACATCATGTCCTTTTCTATTTTGTTCCATCTCAGATTCTGTAATGGAAGCTTTACCACTCCAATACTTGGCTAAACCACATAAACCAAACAAGAAGAAAAAAGACCTTAATTAGTGCATGCTGTATATTAATTCTTACTCTTCACGGTATGTATATATCGTAAAAGTCGGATATAATGAGTCGGGACATTTACTGATTATTAGTAACTAAAGTATAAATCCTTACCATGATACCATTTAGCTGCTGCAATGGATGAGAGCAACAAAATACCAATAATTGACACAGCGACCGGAATAATAAACTTGTTCTTCTTCTTCTTGCAGGGAACCTGCCCTGTTAAACTTGGATTTGCACACAAACTGACAAAAGAACAAACAATTAGCTAGGCCTGGAGAAAAATTATAATTCCTGCCTTATTCAATCAACGGAAAGAAATCTGAAATTCTGTTGTCGTCTTCCTTAACTTCTAGTACTTTAACAGGAGTTTAGGCTCCTGTAAAACAGATATTATTAGTATCGATGGATCATGAACATACCTCAACGACAAACCATCACTCATTTTTGCAATAAGGCCCGCAGGAACTGAGCCCGTGAGCTCATTTTTCCCCAAGTTTCTGCACGTCACGGGTTAAACAATCATTATATCACTAGAAATCTAGATTATGCAGAGTTTACGACCATACAGCGTAAACCCAATCGTGTACGTAGTTCACTGTAGTTGCTGGATTCAAATGAAAATGCACACAACCTTTACTAGAAAATACATATATATGCATGCTAACATTTATGTTTTTTTTTTTTTTTTTTGATACGAGGCTATCATTTGTGTACGAGCAGATAATTACTTACAAGTTTTTTAAGTTTGGCAACTTCGACAAGTATTCTGGAATTTGTCCTGATAGTTTGTTGTCTGATAAATCCCTGAAGTCATATATGACAGCTCAAATCCATTAAAAGTAGATAGAAATTGTGTCTACTGAACTTTTGACCAATTTTTTTTTTTTGGTACGAGTTGTCAACATTCTCTTATATCTTGAACTCAGAATTGACTAAATTAACTGTGTGCATATATATCGAAGATATGAATATACTTACAAAGTCTTTATCATTGTGAGATTAACTATAGAACAGCTATTTCTCCAGTTAATCCATTCGATGACAAATCCCTGCAAATTGCATCTTGGGCATCTTAGTTTGGTAATTGATTTAACTGAGCCAGCATTATATGCATAAACCAGAATCTTGACGGAACTTGAATTGAAACAGAACTCCAGATTACATTTTACTAATCAAACTCCTCTTCCTCTAAATATACTACGTTATTAAACATAATCTTGATTCATTAATAAGAAGCCTACGTGAAATATCAATATGTACGTGTATAGAAAGTATATAATTTGTTAAGGGAAAAATCAATTACATTTTACTAACAAGACTACAAGAGCATAATAAGTAAAAAAAGGAAGGTAAATATTGGTCCTCTCAGGGCATACATACCAAATTTTAAACTAATAAATACACAAGTAATTCATCATTAACAGTTGTCACATATATATATATATATATATATATATATATATATATATATATATATATAACATATATAAAAGTGCATATATATAACAATATTAACACTATTTCAACAACAACAAAAATATCAAAATTACATATATCTATACTCACAGGGAGATGATTCGTGCGGAGCCATTCTCAGAATAGCTACACTCCAGACCTTCCCACAGGTAAACTTGAGGGTTGCACGGATCGCCTTGCCAATTCTTACTGATTTTATAAGTTGACTTGAGCTTCGTAATTGCTTCGACTAATAGTTTTGGATACAAACACAAGAATCTCATGAAACTATCAATATATATATCCACAGGGAGTAATTAAGGAAATTAACTTATGCAAACCTTATGTACGGTATCTGTTAAAATGGGAACAGGCATGCCCGTTGTCAAGATGAGGCAAAAGAGATACTAGCTAGCAATGTTCGCATGACAAACATATATACTTCGTGGGGAAACTTTAAAATTAAAGAGTGTGTGAGGAAGAATATGTACCGTCTTGCTGGTTTGTTTCTGGTACTGAAAATTCTTTTGCAAGATAGATCTCATAGGCGTTCAGCATCGCTCGATATGCTATTAACTTCGCCGGTGAATATATTGAAAAATCATACTGTCCTCCTCCCGCAGCGATCGTGATGTTAATAGTTCTCGTGCTCAAGTACGGTGGATCAAATGGCCCAACAATAAGCTCTCCATTGATGGTAACAGTGAGCTGTCTAGACTCGCCGAGGCCGCTGGTGACCTTTTGAACTTCTGCAAAGTGCATATAGATATGATATGATGCATTTTTATCGACAACTACAGGCACCCAGGAAAAATTCAGATATTCCCCATGAAATGCTGGCGTGGCAGCGGTACTCATGACAACAGATGGGAGTTGGTACGCGGATTGATCCGTGACGATGGCGTCTGAATACAATTCAGTCCAATCACCACTGATGAATTGAGGGTTCCAGATACGATCTTTAACATCGTGTGGGTACCTGAATAGAGAGATATATATTTCATCAGAAAACCGAAAGGAATACAATTCAAGTTGAATGTTCTAGCTATCCGGTGACACAGAAATGACAGAATGAAATATAACAATCTGAGAGACTCTAGACAGTGCATGCAATTCAAAGAACAATTTACATTAAAGCTGCATCATGTAGTATATATCTCGATCACCTGTATACGGTTTTATTTTCTGCCACGTTACTTCTCTGCATCAGTGCCAAAGACGACCCACCTTCTGTTTGATAACTATCATTACGTAAACGCCTGAGTTCTATCGTCGATATAAATGGAACCCCTTTACCTATGTCAACCAGACAAACATGCAAGTAATCCCGCGTAGTGATATGTATTAGCTCCTTGACTATGACAGAAGTCACACTAGTAATCACCACAGAATCCCACAGATTGGCTCCAAGATGTAGTTCGAATTCAGGAAAATTTGTTTGCCCATCATAATTTCCATACAGAAAGCTTGCCCATCATAATTTCCATACAGAAAGCTTGCCCGTATCAAATATTTTTGCCCACGTTTAATGTTTATTTTGAAACAATTCCTGGTTCCTTCAGGAAAGATCCTGACAAACCAAAACTGCTGCAGGAAATTATTGTCACGTGATACGGTCTTGCTCTCACCGGTATCAATCAAATCTGTGTCTGGAATGTATCTAATGGTTGTCGTGCTTTCTGTATAGTCGGAATTTTGTTGTAGGCCACAATCTATGCTAGTGAAGTCTGAGAAAATTATACATAAGAAGCCTTAGTTATGTGTTGACAAAGAATATGAGAAGAGACCATATATAGACAAGTTTAAGAACAAAGATATAAATTAGATGTACCCCACTCACTGTGCAAAGTCTATGTAAACTTTTATGGAAAATGATTTGTGGCCTTATTGAGACCTATAATTTTGGGCCTCAATTTTATGTGGCATGTTATGTCAGCAACACATATCACTAATTTAAAAAATTGATGTCATGTCAATCTTAAGTAAAAAAATAATTTTTTCATTCCCAATCCAACGACTTTAGATTATTTTGTATTTCTTCTATATAAAAAAAATATAATTTTTTTTTCTCATTTATTTTTCAATACGATAATATTTCAATTTCAACTCCAAACATAATGTGAAAATTCAATATTTTTAAGAGCTGTTGAAGGAAAAACGTATTATGTGCCTTCGTCAATGTAACTGACGATAGATAATTATGTAGTCATTATTGTCATTAATGTATTTCCTATTACCGTTGTAATACTCACCCTATATAAAGGGGATTATCAATGAAATGAGTAGACCAATTCAGTATTTCCCACAACACGTTATCAGCACTTTGCCTAACCATGAGTTTTTAGAAGAAAAAAAAAAGAGAAAAAAAAAAACAACACAGAAAAAAAAAACCCTAATTTTTTTTTTTTTTTCTTTTTTTCTGCCTCCGCCGCCCTAGCCCTCCACCAGGCCACCGCCGCCGCTGCCCCTCTTTTTCCTAGCAGCAGCCCCGATCCCGACCCGGTCCCCTTCGATTAGCCGCAGCCGCAGCCCGTCCCACTCCGGTCCCGGCCCGCCGCTCGACCCCGATCCGATCCCCTCCGATCAGCGCCGCCGTGGCCTAGCAGCATCGACGTGGATCGACGCTAGCAGCACACATCGACTCGACACCCAGAATTATTCTCTGGGCACCCATCACCCTTCACTGATCAACCAGATCAGCTCCGGACGGCAGCCCAGCCACCATCGCCGCTCGCCGATGAAGCCACGACCCCGTAGCCCCGACGCCGTCGCCGGTCAACCCAGACGAATCCGTCGACGCATCACCTCACCACCTCCGCTCGACCTCGCCCCGGATCGGATCGCCTCACCCCGATCGCCTCGCCACGATCGTCCACTGCTCGGACGACCCCCGATCGCACCCCTGCTCTGCAGAGCCGACGACGGCTTGCCCTCCGCTCCACGCCTCTGCCGCGACGCCTCCGCCGCTCCTGCCTTCAGATCGGACCCGACCTTTGCCGACAAAGCTTCGTCGGCAGAAGCTTGATCTCGACCCGGATTTGGGCCTGATCCGACCCGGCCCAGCCCCTTGGGCCTGACCCAACCCGAAAAAAAGAAGAAAAAAAAGGATTTTTTTTTGGGGGTAAAATACAAAGGTAATTTTTGAAATTACCGTACAGTAATTTATATTTACTGTATAACTATTTACTATATAACTATTTACTGTTTTTCGAATTTAATAGTAAATATGAAATTTTTTTTAATTTATATAGTAAATGTGAAATATATATGATTGAAGTGACTAATCATATGAATATTGTTTGTTTTTATGTGACTTATCAATTACGATGCGGCGATTAATATGTGACGACTATTTGGAGTCGGAGATCGAGCAATCGCTTAATATGCAGTTTATTTGGCAAACTAACAAGTAAGATCTAATTAACGTTATCATTTTCATTAAATCGTTAATGATATAATGCTCAAACTTATCTTATTATATTATGACATATATTTATGAAAATTTGAGCATCATTAGATGTCTATTTTATTATGTTAAATAATTGTTTTTATTTAACATGTTATTTAATTTGAGCATTGCTATGATAATGCAAATCTCATGAGCAATACAATATAAAAATGGACAAACCAATTATTGTGATAAAGCATATTCACGAAGTAAGAAAAATATGACCATTACAAATTTTGGTCTTGAGATCCAATTTTAATTTCTTGAAAAAATTTTCATCATGGATATCTTCTTGATTATATAAAAAGCAATGATAATGAAATTTCATTAGCTTTACATGCAATGAATATGGAAAAATCAAAAATTTTATTGTGATAACGAAATTTCACAAAGCATTTGATTTCCATAAAGTATATTGGTTTATTTTAGTTGTCGTGAATGTCATAGACCGCGAAACTAATATATTTTATTCTCCCTCTATTTTATAGATGGTTTAACCATCACAGTTTAGTTTTGACATATTGGACTCTGAAGAATTTGAGTACCAAATTCCCCTATTAAGCAGACTAAGGCTTGAGCATGGTATATTTATGCAAATTGCTTTATGTAAATAGCTAAATAAATAATTTCAATATCTTGAATGACAATGTAAGGTCTAAGAAAAAAATCCCTGAAATTTAATTATGCAAAGTAATGCAATCACTCTAAAACAAAGGGCAATGATGATGTAAGTTATGAGAAAACAAAGAGTAATGACGATGTAAGGTCTTAGACAAAGAAATTTCCTGAAACAAATTATGCAAAGTAATGCAACAACCCTAAACCAAAGGGTAATGACAATGTAAGGTATGAGAAAAAAAAAATTTCTGGAACACATTTTGCAAAGTAATGCAACAACCCTAAATCAAAAAACAATGACGATGTAAGGTCTTAGAAAAATATATATATATTATTGAACAAATTGGGCAAAGTAATGCAACGACCCTAAAACAAAGGGTAATTACCATGGACGTAAAATTCATATAATCATCCAAAAGTAAGTGGAAACAATGTAACATTTAAAAGATGACATAGGGGACATGTCATGTGCAGTGAAGCACTCTGTCATTGTTGTAAATCAATGAAGTATTGATACATACATTATAAGCTAGCAAAGAATTAGCTACGACTTTTAATAAATATGAAGAATCATATAAATACGCGGATTTTGGAAAAGTATCTTCAATATCCAACAAGAACATCGAAAATGAATTTACAACTGAAGACATAACATATGGGAAGAATATGTCAAATGACACATCTCATCATTGCAGCTATTAAAAGAGCAAAAAGGATTTTGCTCAATCCAAGATAGACTTTGATTAGTCTACTTTTAAATTTACAAGATATCCTTATAAAGGCTATTACGCCTAAATACGACTTTTTGTCATAAATTAGACTTTTGGTCTTAAAGTTTCTCTCTCTAAATTGGACAAGACTAAATGTAATCGTTGGCATGATAATTTTTTGAATTTTCTCTAAAGGAATTGAGATTATTCAAATTTTATTCATAATACACATGATTCAATTTTCTACATCTAACTTTGCAAAGTATTGCATAAAGTAAAGCAACATATCATAATATAGGCATGAAACAAAGAACCGTGTGTAAAGAAACGCACAATGTAATCCCTAAAATAATAGTACTGAAGAACAGTAGTACTATATCAGTAGTATATGATAATGATTAGTATATCAAAGAAAGTAATAAGGATCAGTATATATTTTCCTTTGGGATTCATAATACACATGCCTAATTGGGATTAAAATCTTTTTTTTATTACAATTCCCATTTCTCAATCGAGTTACTCTAAAGAACTTGAGTTACGTTTCGATATATATTGAACATATGTCAAATTGACAAATAATGCCAAGAGAAAATTGAATTTTGTTTTCCACATTATAAAGAAATTTACGCCACGATTTTTCATGTGAAAAAGACACAAGTGAGAATTCATTTGAGCTCCTTTGCATTACCTCTAAATGACTGCGAATGTAAACGAGTATTAGAGAATATTATATGTCAACTTAGTAGGTTCTAAGTAACCACTAATTAAATTCAACGTCATAAGAAAATGATCTTTTGGAATTCTGACATAGATTGGCTTTGATATGGAGATCCATACATTAAAGAAACTACTATGGACACCCATATTTTTGGATAAATAGAAGCAAACACCAGAAGAATATGGTTCACACACGAATCTGAGGACGATCAATGAACATTTTATCCTCAAATATTGTCATATAGGGTTGAAGACGTATGTTCAATTCCTAAATTCCGCCGCTCCCCCAATGTGGCATTATAATATATTTGATGCACAAGCATATGCATTTATACCTTATTATGCTTCTCCTATCCGTCATGATTTTATCATTCAAAGCCTATTCGTTAAAGCAATTATGATTGAGATCATCATATGCAAAGGACACATGAGTTTCTCATTATGATGTTATATTGAATCAAAAGAGGATTCAGTGGATCGATTCAACCAACTTGCGGACACCATAGATATTTTATGGTGTTGGTTGTTGTGTCGACACGCTGGTCACGTGTCATGACACCATCCACACTTAAAATTTATGCTGCTTATGCTAGAAAGTCAAAGCACCTAGGCCGGGTTAATTTCCGTAGGTGTGATGATTTTATGGCTTATTATATGGGATTTGTAATGGACATCATATTCCAATATAAAAACCCAATTGGTCTCACTGAAAACGACTACAGTAATAGTCTTAATATTGGTAAAGCACACCAATACTTCCGTTTTGGGTTATGCAATTTTTGCATGCAGCGTTACTTTTTCATCTATGGCCATCATCATTGAACCAATTTACACCATAGCTAGTGACTATGTGTAAGGATTTTAAAGGATTTCAAACGAACTTATAATCCTTGAGCTCTTTTGGATTGACACGGATCTACAATCTTTGAGCTCCATTAAATGTTTTTATGTGCCAAAATTGCGCCGCCACAGCGCACAATGATGGGTCCATTGAGATGAATAAATATTTATGCTGGATATGAACTTCCAGCTATAGTCCGCTATGTCGAAACCTTGACAGGCGATCTCTTCACCGCTAGATTTGCGGAGTGTCACTTTGATGAGACAGTCTTCCCGTCGTTAGGGGGAGATAAGAACAGGCATGTTCAAGTGGAACGACAGGAATTGTCGTGGTTTGTCCCCACTGTGTCTCATCTCGATCCCCAAAAATCACACAAAGTAAGGTGTGTAGATATCTTATACATTAAAGTGACGAGATCATATAAACCTGCTGCAAATATACCTGCAAGGATTGTGTTTTATCAAAAGGACATGGTACCACCCAAGAGGAATTGGGTATTGCACTGCCACTATGGATGGTGGCATGGTGACGCCATAAGTGGCATAAATGGTGTCACAGGCCGTGGCTCTCCAAGGAAGAGGGGGATGCCACCTTAGGTTCGATACATACTTGTGTAAAGGAAGAAAACAAGTTTGGCACAACCTGATCTATTGATCAGTGATACTCAAATCCGTCTCATGAGAATATTTAAGGATTGTGGTTATCATTGGGGGACGCCTCAAATGTTAGAACCAATCCTTAAAGTATAGAGATCTCTACAAACACATTACACTAGTGTACATGAGGACGTGGAATAATGAGTCTACTATCGAACCATACTTCGTTGAAAAATGTCAACTTAGTAAACTGGCCTAATGGAAAGAAGCGATCCAGTATAAACAAAGAGATCGATAGGTATTTGGGCAGGTGACGCCGACACCGCAAATATAAACCCTATCAAATATATCTTTGTTAGAATGCGTAATGAGAATAAGAGTATGCAGACTCACCTTATGGCGCAAAGTCTCTCAAAAACGCACTGGAATCGACTACAAGGAGATATTCTCTCGTAATGGACTACGATGAGACAATCCCTCGTAATGGATGTCATTGCACTCCACTACCTTGTCAGTTTGGTAGTTTTCCGAAAAACTGAACATGCAGCTTACGAAAAGTGATCAAAACATATATCTCTATGGGGATCTAAATTAAGAGATATACATGAGGATCCTAAACGGACTTCATCCACCCAAATCAAGTGACTCTAGATCACATGAGTACGTTTGCAAAAGAAATTGAAACGTTCACTAAAGTGACTACTTGATTGGAAAGGGATTGATGAATTATGCCCTTGCGTTTTCATTATGGATATATATGAACTCTAAATGAAATAAGAGAAACTCAGTGTATTGTAAATCCTAAGTTGAGAATGAAAAAGATTTTGGGAATACACAGTCTTGAAATGGAACTCAAGAACTGTAATGATGGTGATCATCCATCAATCGGCTTAGGCACTCTAAAGAATAAAGTGAGGCCTACAGATATTCCCATGATCAGTCGAAGTCTTTACTCTAACAATAGATCCGTTTTTCATCTAAAGGAAGATGACGAAGAAGTATTGGGAAATGAAATTCCTATACAAGTGCAATGACGCATGATTGTACTTAAACATAATATGTAAGACTCGACCTCTCATTCGATGTAAATTTGTAAAGCTATGTTTAGCTCTGCGCCTACGCAACGCAAATCGTTCTTTCATTAAAGATATGAAAGATTTGGGCTTATTCAATCTCTACATAGAATGTGACATGATAAAGAAATTATCCACGTCATAGCTAACTATGCGTAAAGAAAAACGCATTAAAGGTGAAATAAGAAAATCTGTTGTCACAGATCAATTTCAAATCTCTTAATGGTTCACTCATACTCTAGACGAAGTTATGACTATTTTGGTCATACCACGAGTGAACCTGATGTTCAATATGAACCTATGTATTCAGTTCATGAACAACCTTATCCTCAAGATCAAAGTAAATCAAGTTGGATCTGAGGACGATGTGGCAAGATTTAGTTACTAAATCATTGCTCAAAGTCATATTTGGAAAAACATGTGAAAATGCATAACTATGCTAATGTTACTGAAGCTCCCTTGATCAAATGAAAGAATCAGGGAGAATCCCATGATTAATGTAAAAATCAGGGGGAGGTGCAGACATCAGGGGGAGTCTAGCACATACATGTTGTTTTCAAATGTAATAGGTGCGTTGCGCTCTTTTTGTCCTTCGACCAAAGTTTTATTTTCTCCCATTGGGTTTTTGTTACTTGGCAAGGTTTTTAATGAGCCAACACCACATGCACCATTCTATCTCTGACTCGGCACAAGGGGGAGTGTTGAAGGAAAAACGTATTATGTGCCTTCGTCAATGTAACTGACGATAGATAATTATGTAGTCATTATTGTCATTAATGTATTTCCTATTACCGTTGTAATACTCACCCTATATAAAGGGGATTATCAATGAAATGAGTAGACCAATTCAGTATTTCCCACAACAAGAGCATACTTGTTCGAAAATGTGAGTTCATATGAAATAATTTTTTTTTTGAGAAGGAGTAGTTCAGTTCATATGAAATATATATATAATTCTCCATGAGAATTTCGTCAAAGAAATTAATATACATAATATATATATATATATATGTAATTCGTCCAAAAGAAATTCAAAAATGGATCTATTGTAATTATAAATTAATTTGAAAAGTCAAAATATTAAATTAAATTTACGAAGATGTAAATGGCATGAAATATATTGAAATCAAATTAAATTGAATCAACTTAATTAATCTCATTAATGTCATTGATTAACCTCTTCAATCTAAAAGGAAATATAAAATGTTTACAAGATTATGATTAAATTGTATTACAAGATTATGATTTGGCAATACATAATATGTGAAATTAATAATAAGAATTTTTATATGCTTATATGGCATGACACCTAAGATTGCGGCCATAAATCCTAGACCTCATTGAGGCCCGCTATCAGTGCCCAAGTTTTATTTATCTATTTCACTCTATTTAAACTATGAGCACGTTTACTTACCTGGAATAGAATTAAAAAGTAAATAAATGATTCCACGAGAAGAGAATTTCTGCGTTTACTAGCTTATTGTTAAAAAAAAAAAGAAAAAAAAAAGGAGGATTGATCCTTTTCAGGGTACGTAGGCAATCCAACATAAATTCCGGGTGCAGCCGCAAAAACAAACAAACTCACATTGGTTTCTTTAAAATCGGAATCACTTACACATGATGGAATCAAATTTGGTGTGGGTCCCACTTTCTAATCAGGAATTGTCCTTAACAACCCGAATTTAAAAAACTAAGAGGGGAGGTGGGTTTAAGAATGAAAGCTCATGAACGAACTTTTTATACTCAAAATATCCTCATATAATTGCGATAACCAGAAATTACCCAATTCTAATTAATTTAAATATCTTGTATATTTCTAGTTATATTTTTCTCAATATAAATAGCACTTTAGAAATATAGCATATACACATTCTCAAACTTTAAAGACGTAATCCATTGATATACTTGAAAATATGAATCATTTTACTCATATTGTACCACAATGCTTAAGAGTATTTTAGTAATCAAACTAGTATGTATTCTAATTCCTTATGGTAAGTAAACAACATCAATCGAAGTAGTAAACGTCTCAATGAAATTGAAATCTCGACATACAATTCCATTTTGTCTCTCATTCCATCTGACTTTTATTTCCGATGAATTCCATTTCAAGTAAGTAAACATGCCCTATTTATTTCGATTAGCTGGTGAAAAGAAATTGAGGAAATAATAACGTCAACTATTACCTGGTTGATCCTGGGCATGACCTAGGAGCATCATCATAGTGAAAACACTGACAAAAGCCAAAGGGAATTGCATGAACATTTGAGACATGTTTATACGCGGGGAAATAGGCTTGCAATTATCCTCGGAAAACATCCTCATTATATAGAGGAGGGTGTTGGTGTAGTTGTCTCTTTTTTAATATGCAAGTTCAAGTTGGTGTTTCAAGTGAGTATTTGAATTACGAGGTTCTGCTCCAAGCAACACCATAAACAAACATCCAATGAGTAATCATAGGACGAGAATTTTAAATATAAAACGGATTCTTGTTTGCATCCTCTTCCTATCGGTGTCCCAATGTCAACGAGAAACTACCAAATGGCTTTTCTTTTTGTTTGAAAAAAAAAAAAAAAAGCCAATCAACTGAATTAAATTAGTAAGTTTGGGTAAATTTCTCTTATAATACCTAAAGTTTGGCTAATTGGACACTTTAGTACTCAATGTTTCAAAGAAAACAGTTTGGTACTTGAAATTAGGTTTTATGTGACACTATGGAACTTATGTTGACTTTTTTGTTAAATGTAAAAGGTAAAACTAATATTTAAATATTATTTATAAAAATTAAATTAAAATCATAAGTGTTATGTTGCCAAGACAATAGGTTATCACCTTGTGATATTCATCATTTTTTATCTTTTGGGATAAAATAAACATGAACTAACTTTCTGTCAAAAGAAAAAAACATGAATTAAATTTTTGAGTTTTATTGAAGATTAGATAATTGGAATTTTGTTTAGGAATTCTAGTATTTGTGATTTGAACACCCTGATAATACATTTTTTTTATTAGATAAAGCTCCGTAGAATTGCCTTGTCAGTGTTTACATCACCACGATTGAATTTTTAAAAAGTACGTTTCACTTATGACATTGGGAAAATGAATATTTATTTTTATTTTATTTTAAAAGTTAGCATAAGTACCAAAGTCACATAAAACCGAATTTTAGGTACCAAACTGTTATCTTTAAAACATGGGGTACCAAAATGTCTAATTGGTCATATGTCAGATACCATAAGAGGAATTTACCCTAATTAGTTATATACAACGATTGAAATGCTACAATGAGTCTATCGTAAGTCGAACTTACAACCTCCCACTTTATAGAGGAGTTTATATCATTAAACCAAATGGTATTTCAACTGAAACAAGTTAGTTGGTCATATATATTACAAAAGAGTGTTGCTATTGAGACCTCCCAATTCGCTCATCTTACCTCTCATGCTCTCTACACCTCATTTTGACTTTTGAATACATATATACATATGCTCAGTAGACTTCCTCTTAAATCCCAAAAATAATATTGAATATATTAGTCACTTAAATTACAATAAATTATTTATTTTATCTTTTATTAACTCATTAAACTTTTATTGCTTGAGTTTTTTTTACTTTTCTTTTTTGCTTGCGCCTCTAGTTCTTGAATATTTTTTTTCTTTTTACAAGCAAACCTCCAATCTATGTTCTTTTGCTCTAATCTATGTACCTCGTGATATTTTTCTAATAGTTATTTTTTTAAAATTAAAAATATATATACTACATCATTCTATTTAGATTTGAGTTCAATCTATATAGTATATATTTATATATAATTTTTTTATGTCACAAGCTAGTTCTCAATCATAGTTTTAATTATTATTAAATATATAGATATATATATATATATATATATATATATATATATATATTAAGCTACAGAAAAATATATAAAAATAGAAATAAAATGTGTATGTAGTAAAATCAGAAACTAAAAATAGATAAGAAAAATAATAATATTGCATGTAATCTATTATTTTATTAAATTAGAATGTTTAAAAAAAAAAAATATAATATGTTTTTTATATAATTATTCTCCTTAATAGTCATTGTACAAAAGGACATATATGTAATCTAATAATTGAAAACACAAGGAAGTCAAGTGAACAAATGTGGAAACCCAATAGCAATACTCTTAAAAAACTAAAAACTAAATTTAAAAAAATTCAAAAAGAAAACAAAAATTACAAAGATAACCCCCCCACTCTTTTTTTTTTATTTTTTATAAAAAACAAAGATAAACCCTACAACAACCTAAACTCCTAGCATAGCCCAATATGCTAGGAGTTTAGGTCTGGTAGGGCATAGTCTTTCTTTCGTAGGTGGAAGGTTATGAGTGACACACACTAGACTAGTTGTAGCATTTGAGTTGTTTATTATATATATATATATATATAGTCCCTATTCAGAGCGAAGGTTCGTTCTGAAATTAACGTGCAAAGTTCTTTTTTTGACACACTTTTTGCTCATATTTTAATATCTCTACCGTTTATATGTTTGAACCTAATATATATATCATTCCTACAAAAATTTCATCTAATTTGGTTACTGTTAAGGTATCAAAACTATATTAAATCAATGAACAAACCGAATAAGTTTAACCTGAACTGTTTGTATAAATCTCCATAATGAAACGTCAAACGATTATTAAGTTGGATGAAATTTTACAGAGATGATCTAGACATTAGGTTATAACATCAGAACGGTGGAGATGTGAAAATATGACTAAAAAGTGTGTCAAAAAAAGAACTTCGCACGTTAATTTCAGAGCGAATGTTCGCTCTGGATAGAAATTATATATATATACAGTCCATATCCAGAGTGATGGTTCGCTATGAAATTAACGTGCGAAGTTCATTTTTGGACACACTTTTTTGTCATATTTTAACATCTCCACCGTTAAGATGTTTGAACCTAATGTATAGATTATTCCAACAAAATTTCATTTAATTTGGTTACTGTTAAGGTATCGAAACTATATTAAATCAATGAACAAACCGAATATGTTCAACCTAAACTGTTTGTGTATATCTCTATAGTAAAATGTCAAACGATTATCAAGTGTGATGAAATTTTATAGAGATGATCTAAAAATTAGGTTCTAACATCTGAACGATGGAGATGTAAAAATATGACTAAAAAATATGTAAAAAAAAAAACTTTGTTGAAGGAAAAACGTATTATGTGCCTTCGTTAATGTAACGGACGATAGATAATTATGTAGTCATTATTGTCATTAATGTATTTCCTATTACCGTTGTAATACTCACCCTATATATAGGGGATTATCAATGAAATGAGGAGACCAATTCCATTTTCCTACAACACGTTATCAGCACTTTGCTTTAGCCAGAGAGAAAAAAAAAAGAAAAAAAACCCTAGGTCTTTGTCCCTGAAAAAACCCCAGAAAAACACTTCTGCCGGCAACATTTTCGTCGGCAAAGAAGATCTCCTCCCCAGAAACCCTTTTTCCCGACAAATACTTCGTCGGTAAAAGTAAACCCTAAACTCTGCCGACGACAGTTTTGTCGGCAGAGAATGGAAAAATCTCATGGCACCCAGAATTCAACTCTGGGCACCCTGCCGATCTCTGCTCCGCCGCCATCGCCGCCAGGCCTACCCAGCACATACTCCGGCGAGCCTCCCGATCTCGCTAGCTGCGCCGCATCTGCCCTAGCCTAGCCTCGCCGCCCCTCCGATCGCCTCGCCCTCCTCCAGATCGGCCACGTCCCGGCACCACTACCCGGTGCTTCTTCTCCGATCCGATCTGACCTCCAGATTCCAGCCTCGATCGACGATCCGATCACATCACTCGATCTCGATAACAGATCCCAGCATCTGCTCTTCCCGATCGACGACGACGACGACGGACGCTGCTGCTGTTCCTCCGACGCCCGCCCAGCCCACCTCCGACGACGATCGGATTTGCTGCTCGACCCGGCTCCCAGAAACTGATTTGGGCACCCATCCTTCTCCCTCCCCGGCGTTCTTCCTCGACGTTGATCGAGCTTTCCTCGCCGCTGGACGAACCTGATCCGGCCATCGACGCCGCTCGCAGAGCTGGACCCGATCGGCTGATTTGCAGCTCGACCCGACCCGACCCGACCCGGCCATGTTCATTGGGCCTGACCCGACCCAAGAAGAAAAGAAAAAGATTTTTACCTTTATGGTAAAATTTAATGGTAATTTTAAATTACCGCATAGTTATTCTTATTTACTGTGATTATTTACTGTTTTATGAATTTAATGGTAAATATTAAATTATTCAATTGATATGGTAAATGTATGATTAAAGTGACTAATCATATGAATATTTTTTTTTATGTGACATATCAATTACGATACGGCAATAAATATGCGATGACAATATGGAATCGGAGATCGAGCAATCGCTTCATATGCAGTTTATTTGGCAAACTAACAAGTAAGATCTAATTAAAATTATCATTTTCATTAAATCGTTAATGATATAATGCTCAAACTGATCTTATTATATTATGACATATACTGATGAAATTTGAGCATAATTATATGTCTATTTTATTAGTGTTAAATAATTATTTTATTTAACATGTTATTTAGTTTGAGCATTGTCATGATAATGCAATTTCATGAGCATTGTAATATAAAGAAAAATGGACAAACCTACTACTGTGAAAAAATATTTTCACGAAGCATGAAACATATGACCATTACAAATTTCAGTCTTGAGATCCAATTTTTATTTCTTGAAAAATTTTCAAGATAGATATCTTATTTATTGTGTAGAAAGCAACGATAATGGAATTTCATTAGCTTTACATGCAATGAATATGAAAAAATCAAAATTTTATTATGATAACGAAATTTCACGAAGCATCGGATTTACCATAATGTATATTGGTTTATTTTAGTTGTCGTGAATGTCATAGACCGCGAAACTAATATATTTTATTCTTCCTATATTTTACAGATGGTTTAACCATCACAGTTTGACTTTGACACATTGGGCTCTGAAGAACTTGAGTACCACATTCCCCTATTGAGCCAACAAAGGCTTGAGCATGGTATATTTATACGAACTGCTTTATGTAAATAGCTAAATATATAATTTCAATATCTTGAATGACAACGTAAGGTCTGAAAAGAAATTCCCTGGAACAAATTATGCAAAGTAATGCAACAACCCTAAACCAAAGGGCAATGACAATGTAAGGTATGAGAAAAAGAAATTTCCTGTAACACATGTTGTAAAATAATGCAACAACCCTAAATCAAAAGGCAATGACGATGTAAGGTCTTAGAAAAATATATATATATTCTTGAACAAATTGGGCAAAGTAATGCAACGACCCTAAAACAAAGGGTAATTACCATGGACGTAAAATTCATATAATCATCCAAAAGTAAGTGGAAACAATGTAACACTTAAAAGATGACATAGGGGACATGTCATGTGCAGTGAAGCACTCTGTCATTGTTGTAATTCAATGAAATATTGATACGTACATTATACGCTAGCAAATAATTAGCTACGACTTTCAATAAATATGAAGAATCATATAAATACTCGGATTTTGGAAAAGTATCTTCAATATCCAACAATAACATTGAAAATGAGTTTACAACTAAAAACATAACATCGGGGAAGAATATGCCAAATGACACATCTCATCATTGCAGCTATTAAAAGAGCAAAAAGGATCTGGCAAAATCAAAGATAGACTTTGATCAGTCTACTTTTAAACTTACAAGATATCCTTATAAAGGCTATTACGCCTAAATACGACTTTTGGTCCTAAATTAGACTTTTTGGTCTTAAAGTTTCTCTCTCTAAATTGGACAAGACTAAATGTAATCGTTGGCACGTTCATTTTTGAAATTTCTCTAAAGGAATTGAGATTATTCAAATTTTATTCATGATATACATGATTCAATTTTCTACATATAACTTTGCAAAGTATTGCATAAAGTAAAGTATCATATCATAATATAGGCATGACACAAAGAACCGTGTGCAAAGAAACGCACCATGTAATCCCTAGAATAATAGTACTGAAGGACAATAGTATTAATATATCACAAAAATAGCACAATAGTACTGAAGAACTGTAGTACTATAATGAAAGTGATAATGATCTAAATATTTGTTCCTTTGGGATTCATAATGTACTTGCCTAACTGGGATTACAATACCTTTTTATTACAATCCCCATCGATTTACTCTAAAGAACTTGAGTTACGTTTCGATGTATATATTGAGCATATGTCAAATTGACAATTTATGCGATAAAAGAAAATTGAATTTATTCCACATTCTTAAAGAAATTTCTGCCACGATGTTCATGTAATAAGACATAAATGAGAATTTCATCTGAGCTCCTTTGCATTACCTCTAATGACTACGGATGTAAACGCGTATTAGATAAATTTATATGTCAACTTAGTGGGTTATATGTAACCGCTAATTGAATCCAAAGTCATAAGAACATGATCTTTTGGAATTTTGACATAGATTGGCTTTGATATGGTGATCCGTACATTAAAGAAATTACTATGGACACCCAAACTTTGGATGAATAGAAGCAAATACCAGAAGAATATGGTTCCCACACGAAACCGAGGACGACCAAAGAACATGTTATCCTCAAATATTATTTCGATACAATCCATGTAGAATTGAAGACGTGTGTTCAATCCCTAAATTCCACCGCTCCCCTAAGGTGGCATTATAATATATTTGATGCACAAGTATATGCACTTATACCCTATTATGCTTCTAACATCCATCGTGATTTTATGAATAAAAGTACATCATTCAAAGCCTACTCATAAAATTATGATTGACACCATCATATGCAAAGGAAACATGTGTTGTCATTATGTACTTATATTGAATCCAAAGATGATTCAGTGGACTGATTCAACCAACTTGCGGACACCTTAGATATTTTATGGTGTTGGTTGTAGTGTCGACACACTGGTCACGTGTCATGACACCATCCACAATTAAAATTTATGCTGCTTATGCTAGAAAGTCAAAGCACCTAGGCCGGGTTAATTTCCGTAGGTGTGATGATTTTTTGGCTTATTATATAGGACTTGTAATGGACATCATATTCCTATATAAAAACCCAATTGGTCTCACGGAAAACGACTACAGTAATAGTCTTAATATTGGTAAAGCACACCAATACTTTCGTTTTGGGTTATGCAATTTTTGCATGCAGCGTTACTTTTTCATCTATGACCATCATCATTGAACCAATTTACACCATAGCTAGTGACTATGTGTGAGGATTTTAAAGGATTTCAAACGAACTTGTAATCCTTGAGCTCTTTTAGATTGACACGGATCTACAATCCTTGAGCTCCATTAAATGTTTTATGTGCCAAAATTGCGCCGCCACAGCGCACAATGATGGGTCCATTGAGATGAATAAATATTTATGATGGATATGAACTTCCAGCTAGTCCGCTATGTCGAAACCTTGACAGGCGATCTCCTCACCGCTAGATTTGCGGTGTGTCACTTTGATGAGACAGTCTTCCCGTCGTTAGGGGGAGATAAGAACAAGCATGTTCAAGTGGAACGACAGGAATTGTCGTGGTTTGTCCCCACTGTGTCTCATCTCGATCCCCAAAAATCACACAAAGTAAGGTGTGTAGAAGATATCTTATACATTAAAGTGACGAGATCACATAAACCTGCTGTACAATATACCTGTAAGGATTGTGTTGTATCAAAAGGACATGGTACCACCCAAGATAAATTGGGTATTGCACTGCTACCATGGATGGTGGCATGGTGACGCCATAAGTGGCATAAATGGTGTCACAGGTCGTGGCTCTCCAAGGAAGAGGGGGAGGCCACCTTAGGTTCGATACATACTTGTGTAAAGGAAGAAAACAAGTTTGGCACAACCTGATCTATTGATCAGTGATACTCAAATCCGTCTCATGAGAATATTTATGGATTGTGGTTATCATTGGGGGACGCTTCAAATGTTAGAACCAATCCTTAAAGTATAGAGATCTCTACAAACACATTACACTAGTGTACATGAGGACGTGGAATAATGAGTCTACTATCGAACCATACTTCGTTGAAAAATGTCAACTTAGTAAACTGGCCTAATGGAAAGAAGCGATCCAGTATAAACAAAGAGATAGGTCTTTTGGGCAGGTGACGCCGACACCGCAAATATAAACCCTATCAAATATATCTTTGTTAGAATGCGTAATGAGAATAAGAGTATGCAAACTCACCTTATGGCGCAAGGTCTCTCAAAAACGCACTGGAATCGACTACGAGGAGATATTCTCTCGTAATGGACTACGATGAGACAAACTCTCGTAATGGATGTCATTGCACTCCACTACCTTGTCAGTTTGGTAGTTTCCGAAAAACTGAACATGCAGCTTACGAAAAGTGATCAAAACATATATCTCTATGGGGATCTAAATTAAGAGATATACATGAGGATCCTAAATGGACTTGATCCACCCAAATCAAGTGACTCTAGATCACATGAGTACGTTTGCAAAAGAAATCGGAACGTTCACTAAAGTGACTACTTGATTGGAAAGGGATTGATGAATTATGCCCTTGCGTTTTCATTATGGATATATATGAACTCTAAATGAAATAAGAGAAACTCAGTGTATTGTAAATCCTAAGTTCAGAATGAAAAAGATTTTGGGAATACACAGTCTTGAAATAGAACTCAAGGACTGTAATGATGGTGATCATCCATCAATCGGCTTAGGCACTCTAAAGAATAAAGTGAGGCCTACAGATATTCCCATGATCAGTCGAAGTCTTTACTCTAACAATAGATCCGTTTTTCATCTAAAGGAAGATGACGAAGAAGTATTGGGAAATGAAATTCCTATACAAGTGCAATGACGCATGATTGTACTTAAACATAATATGTAAGACTCGACCTCTCATTCGATGTAAATTTGTAAAGCTATGTTTAGCTCTGCGCCTACGCAACGCAAATCGTTCTTTCATTAAAGATATGAAAGATTTGGGCTTATTCAATCTCTACATAGAATGTGACATGATAAAGAAATTATCCACGTCATAGCTAACTATGCGTAAAGAAAAACGCATTAAAGGTGAAATAAGAAAATCTGTTGTCACAGATCAATTTCAAATCTCTTAATGGTTCACTCATACTCTAGACGAAGTTATGACTATTTTGGTCATACCACGAGTGAACCTGATGTTCAATATGAACCTATGTATTCAGTTCATGAACAACCTTATCCTCAAGATCAAAGTAAATCAAGTTGGATCTGAAGACGATGTGGCAAGATTTAGTTACTAAATCATTGCTCAAAGTCATATTTGGAAAAACATGTGAAAATGCATAACTATGCTAATGTTACTGAAGCTCCCTTGATCAAATGAAAGAATCAGGGAGAATCCCATGATTAATGTAAAAATCAGGGGGAGGTGCAGACATCAGGGGGAGTCTAGCACATACATGTTGTTTTCAAATGTAATAGGTGCGTTGCGCTCTTTTTGTCCTTCGACCAAAGTTTTATTTTCTCCCATTGGGTTTTTGTTACTTGGCAAGGTTTTTAATGAGGCAACACCACATGCACCATTTTACCTCTGACTCGGCACAAGGGGGAGTGTTGAAGGAAAAACGTATTATGTGCCTTCGTTAATGTAACGGACGATAGATAATTATGTAGTCATTATTGTCATTAATGTATTTCCTATTACCGTTGTAATACTCACCCTATATATAGGGGATTATCAATGAAATGAGGAGACCAATTCCATTTTCCTACAACAAACTTCACATTTTAATTTCATAACGAATATTCACTCTAGATAAAACTATATATATATATATAAACAACCTAAACTCTTCAAAAATTCAATGTTGAATGATGCACTCCAGAAGCACAAGTTGCAAAGAAAAACCCTACCCGAGAGTTATGGTGTCGTGATCAAATGCTCTCGAATGGCTTGATGGACAACGATGGGTAGGTGGTTGGGGGGTGATGAGGCGGTCGTATCACCCTATAGATGAGAGTTCGATGCTTGGTGGGTGGTTTAAGGCGACGTCAAGGCGTTGGAAATCACCTGGAAGTGAACGGCGTGTGGGCGATGCCGAGTGCAACTTTCCCAGGGTGGGTTTGAAGTGATCCGATTTGGCTTTGGAAATTGGGCTCTATTTGGGTAGGACGACTTTGGAAAGGGAGCATGTGTCGGTGGTATGGTGGCCAGGTGTGGACTACCAAGGGAGATGCCGATGAGTTGGTGGCGTCATGGAGGCTGCAACATGCAACTTGGGTTTTGGATCTGCCAGGTCTAGCTTCCGGGCTTTCGGCCTATGCCTAGACCCATATTATTTTCTTTTTTGTTATATCTATATTATTATTAAGTAAACTAGTTTTATTAGCTAAAATACCTGTAAAAAATACGACTAAACCCTTCACTTATAGATTATATTAAAATAAATTTTAATAAATAAAAGACAATATAGTAAAAAATAAAATAATAATTATAATTATTTTAATTTATTTTCTCCTACAATATCTACGTAACTTTTCATAACTTCTCACTCTTTCCTCTACAATTTTCAATTCTCTATTTTATTTTAACTTCTTTTTTTCAAATCAATTTCCACGCACATAATGTGTGGGGTGTGTCTACTTTATTTTATTACAGGTTATTTTTAGTACTAAACGGCTCTATGCCATCAGTAATACCATATCTTTATATGGTGGAGCGAAAGGCCTTGTGCTGGTCTATACACCTTGTGTGCCTCATCTGTTTTAGGTAGGTGGCACGTAGTTTGTATATTAAAATGGTCAGGATGAAACTAAGTGTCGTTGGATTCATTATCCGATGGCAACATAGTAGGAAAATTGCTTTCTTGGATATTAGGATATGCAATCGTCCTACATGTATACTGATTTTTCCATTATGTCACCTCTGTGACAAAACAAATAGAGTCGCCATTAGAGTAATACTCTTTTTTAGGTGGTGCTTGTTAGAATACATATACTTGATAGAAATTCTCGATATTATTTTGGGACTTTTTGTATATGCTAAAATTGTAATCAGGAGTTTAGCCTCTACATCTCCCCCTTTTTAGAATACATGCACTTGATAGAAATTCTCGGTATTATTTCGAGACATCTTCTATATGCTTATTGTAATAAGGGGTTTAGGCTCTACGTTTCCCCTTTGTATTTGACAGTTTCATTAATCAAAATTTGAGGGTAGTCACACATGCCCTTATTTAAAAAATAAAAAAAAAGGAAAAAAGGAAAAAAATTCAATGTCAAACCTCTTAACTAAAATTTATTTAATTGGCCCCAATATATACGATTTAATTGGCCCAATTGATAAATATATTCTAAGCACAACTTGGAGTCTTGGACTAGTCTGAAGTTAAAAATGTTATTTGGATGCAACTTCCAGTTATGAGACTTTTTGACTCTTTATTTTCCAAGAGAAGAAAGCCAAGTCTTAACTAATAACAAAGAACTTGGTACCAATGGTAACAATAAATGATAACTCATTTGATTAACTAGAAGCAAGCGTAAGAGAAATATTGGAATGTGGTAGGTATTCATGTGTGATTGCCGGCCTGTGGAAAACTTTCTCTAGATCCCTCTTGCTTCTAAATCACTAAGTGATGTAGCCAAAATATCCAAATCAACTTCTATCACTTGATTTGTTTAATGTTCTATACAAAATTAGTTCGCGTTTACATCATGGAACCGTTAGCTTTGGTCAATCTTTCATAAAATGTTAGTCTATCTCTTCTCTGTACGTGTTAATCAAACTGAGCTTCGAGAAGTCAATACAATTGATCACCAATAATGAAATATAAGCTTCTTGGAAAAATTTCAATTCAAATATCTGCAGTACGCTGTTGTTGACTCAATATGCAGTGTTATTTGCTTCTTCAATGAACAGACTGGAGTCACTGGACCAAGTATTGTTCACGTAATAGATTCTGTTTGCAGCCGACTGAGTTCATTTATGAAAACTGGTTCAAGAGCCAACAATCTGGGCTCCCATATGCACAGAGGCCTATTGGAAAATGGACAATATAAATTTTTGTTTTCTGTTTTCTGAACTGATGTATATTTCTCAGGCCTAACCACAAAACATGTCTGTAACCTTATAGTTCTTGTGGTTTTCTTGTTTATCAGCATGAGTATGAAATGAGAAGAGAGGTTTCGCTATTCAACCTCATTTCTTTGCAGGAAACTTGGTGTTTGGTAACTAACAGCACAATTTGTTCCGGCTAACGAATAATTAAATGTGGATTACATTACCATCATCATATAATCTCCGAAGTCTCAAGTAAAATTGAACTCTATCGGGCCTCTAATGTAAAGGATAGTCTGTTGGACGAAAAACTTTCATGCTGACTTGATGAGGTAGCTATACATAAAAGATGCCTTTCTGCGAAAAACCCTGGTTGTTTTGGCTGTGGCAGTGTAATATCATCACTACTTAGCATCAGAACCACAGTTGACATATTAGGCCTTTCTTCTGGACTCTGTTGCACACATAATAGAGCGACATGGACTGATCGTAATACCTCAGACATATTACTTGTGATTCTGTTCTTCATAGATGTATGCATCAGTTCAAATGGCTTGCCTTCTTTGAAGAGCTTCCAGGCCTGTTTCAGATTATCAAATACTACACTTTGTAAATTTAACCAATGGGGATAAAGTACACTTGTTTGATGAAACACTTACATGTCCTAGAAGGTTGAGCTTGTGGTCTGAGTGAGAAAATCCTCTGTTTTTCTTTCCACTCACTATCTCAAGTACCAAAACACCAAAGCTGAAGACATCAGATTTCATCGAGAAGACACCATCTATTGCATATTCCGGAGACATGTAACCGCTGCAAACCATAGTAACAGATTATTGTCATATGTAACAGTGGCAAGTAGTGACCTACAACATGTATTTATGGTCCTTACTATGTTCCAACCACTCTCTTCGTACTTGCTTCAGTTTCATCTCCTCCAAAACTCCTAGCTATGCCAAAATCTGAAATTTTTGGATTCAGTTCATAATCTAGTAAAACGTTGCTGGCTTTTAGATCACGATGGATTATCCTCAGTCTGGAATCTTGATGAAGATAAAGTAACCCTCTAGCTATCCCATTGATAATGTGGAATCGCTTAGGCCAGTCCAGAATTATACTTTGCTGTTCATCTGCCCAAGTTTGGAAGGATAAGTTAGAAAATCTGGATGCTGTTTTTGAATAATAATACTAGCTAATAAATCAGCAATGACTTAGTTAGAGCTCAGAAGAAAAGGGAGGAGAAAAAGCCAAACCAAATATGCAGTATAAGCTCTTGTTGGGCATGTATTCATATATCAACAATCTTTCTTGGCCTTCAATGCAACATCCTAGCAGCTTCACTAGGTTGCGGTGCTGAAGTTTGGAAACGCATGATACTTCATTCTTGAACTCTTTGATTCCTTGTCTCGAACTTTTTGAAAGCCTTTTAACCGCTATTTCTTGCCCATCTATAAGTTTTCCCTGTAGAATGTTATTCTTGATATTATTCACAATTTTCATGCTAAAATCAACCACAGTAAACTAAAACCTGCCTTGTTAAAAAAAGGATTCATCTTATCTGCAGAAGAGGATAATTCATTTACAAAATCTGAACAAGTTAAGTTTTCTATTTGTCAAGTACTCATATTGCTCTATACTGCTACTCGAACATAACTTACAAATCATAAATAGAATAAAACAGACAATGCAATGAAGTGCATAAATGCCAAGTGCGTCTTTTTGAAATTGGTAAAATCAAATATGATATTCGATGGCACCATCGACATGTTAGAAGTTCCTCACAATTGCTTTTATTTTCTACCTTATAAACTGGACCAAACCCACCCTTTCCAAGCTTGTTAGCAGCAGAAAAATTGTTGGTGGCATCTGCTATTGTACTAAAACCAAATAATGGTAGCTCTAGATTTTCATCTTGGCATTCTTCATTGCAGTCTTGCTCTGGAGTGCGCAGCATATTTGCTACAATTAAAAATGGACTATCGAAGAATTAAAGATATGGGATATATCGGCTGTGATCAAATTTGGTATCAGTGTAGAACAGATAGACATAAGTTACCTAATCTCTTAGTCAGCTTCTGTTTGCTCTTCTTCTTTTTTCTCTTGTACAAATGTAGTATCAAGCATAGTCCCACAAGAGTTATCCCCACAGCTATTACAGATAGAACTATGATCTTAACTTTTGTCTTTCCCTGCAAACTTCTGTATGTCACTGCCAGTTCAAGTATAAATTAGAATTCGCACAAAGAAACCAAATTTAAGTAGTTCTAAGTTCTAACGTCTAAGAATGAACTTGTATCCATGATATTTGGAAGTCTAATTTTCTGGAATCAGAAAGTTAGTAAACCCTTACCTAGCTCCGAGGCAGCCATCCTTATGTAAATGTCCTGTCCAGCATCAGAGAATTCTCGAGTATCAATCAGTTCTCCAAGCCAGAGTATGCACCCAGTTCCTTCTCCTCTAATATCCAAAGTAGCATAAGCTGTGCAATTGCAGTTCTTCAAGCAAACCTGCTCACATTCTTTGAGGTTCATTGTCTTGTTGTACAAGGAATGCTGTGTATCCGGCAATTTAATGCCAGAATATTTTATAAAACCTTCTCCATCCCGGCAATCCAGTGGAGTTAATCGTACACAGCCATGTGACCAATCTGCCATTTCCCAGTCTTGGGGGGACTTCGGCGCAAAACCTTTTAAGCATCCACAAGAAGGGGAGTTGTTAATGTTGCAGCTACCATAAGCACCACATATTGCATACCTGTCACAGTCATCTATTTGTGCTGTTAAGTAAAGGCTCCAATCCTGAATTCTATCAATCCATGTAAAACGCTGGAGGTTTCCATTGGGGTTTAGTGTTAACCTTGTAGAAATTGCACTGTTAATGAGTTGGTAATGGTAATATATTTCCTCCTCATTAAATACAAACCCATAGGTATATATGGGATTTGGTTTCAAATTAGGCATTCCAGTAAACCTTAGACCATTCCAAGGTCCTGATCTAAACTGCACCACAGAACCTTTCTTTAGTAAAAATTGTGGTGTCCCAGTTGTATCAAGCTTATTCGTAAAAGCCCCTGTAGAGGGATCCTGATCACTCTTCCATGATGTTAGGAACCTGTTCAGGCCTGTTACCAAGCTTACTCCATATTTCATGCCAGGCAGAATTGTATTGCATGGATAATCAAAACTCTGCCACAAGAAAGTTTTTGGATCATTATAATCTCTCACAACTAGATTACCTGTGTCCAAAAGTTGTGCAACTGGGGTGGTTGCTGATTTAGATGAACTGGCAGACCAAATTGTGGTGTTAGCTTCATTTATAAGGACAAGAATTTTCTGGTCAGAAAACTTCAAAACTCCAGCTGAACCATAAAATGGGGTATCTCTGTTAGCAACCCACACCACAGTCCCAGCAGATATCTTCTTGTACCATATTCCCAAGTATGAAGTACTGGAATTTTGGGGGCTAAAGAATCCTAGCTCAAAGCTCCCACCAGCTGAAACGATGGTCTCACCATCTTTAAGCGACTCGGTAGCACTTAAAGTGTCTAATGGAGCAGAAAATATAAAGATTGGTAACGAGCAGAAAACAAAGAGATTTATGATGAAAGTTTCCATTGATCTCCCTGCATTTAAGTGTGTTGATAGCTTTCGAAAAGCAGGAAATGATATGTAGAGGAGGGTACAGATGAACTTCATGTCCATCGTGCAGTGCAGTATCAACCTTTCAGCAATATTTTACTAAACGTCTCAATCAGAAAGAGACCCCATTGAAGTTTGAATTGGTTAAAGAAATAGAATTCCAACTATCACTCTGTTTTAACAAGTCTAGTTCCCATCATTGTGATGAACTGATAATTGTATTGGTCCGCTTTTAAAGTTGGCTATTGGTATTTGTCATTTTAACAAGTCTTCTACATTTTAAAAGTTGATTATATGCTGGTAAGAACTACAGATCATATTAGTTATCATAACCTCTTCTACCATGGTCTATCAGACATTCAGAGACTATCAGTTATCTACTGCAAATGAGCTTACCTAGCTAAACCCTCATACTGCGACTTTATTCAATTTGATTCAGAAGCAGCAAGAGAATTACTATGTTTTGAGTTTGTGAAACCATAACTTGACCAGAAATCGGATGTCTTTCCTTTGCGATCTTAAGTACAGAACTGGAAGACTATGACGGGACATGTCTAAGAGTAATAGCAGAGAACTATTCCAAATTCAATATATTTTGACCAGAAACACTCGTACATATAAGGCTTTTACTAGATCTTTTGTTGCCAGCTAACATTTTCAGCAGGACTGGTTCAATAACCATGGTTAAGCCGGGACTGATTCAATGTAACTGGTAGGATGTATATGATCCCGAGTTGACCATAAGAAAACTAAAGTAAACATGCACGTCTTGAATTAGAAGTCATATCAATATACAGTAAGTACCAGAGAAAAAGAACACAAGATAGAACAGAGGCTTGTGTACCACAGCGAATCACCACCAAAAAGAAAAAGAATGAGGAACCAATTAGTTTGATGGGAGAAGCTCTATGGAGGATTCCATGAATGGTTGAGAGTCCCTAGGAATTCCCTCCTTAAATACTATACCCACAGCAAAGATTTAAACTTAAAAGTAATAACGAAACCCCATAAGAATAATATCCAAAATCTCTCTGAATAAGAAGAACAACAGTTATGTTACTTATATAATGTATAGTTGGATCCTATTTGGGGATCAAGGTTGAGACGTTGGGAATAAATTTGACATAGAACTACTTGAGATTAAACCCTAAATTCTACTCACCTAATTCCAATATTAGTAATTCAATTTGACATAGAACTACTTGAGACTCCAAGAAATCCACCACAGACACACTCACACAAGGAGTTAAAATTTTAGAAGAATGCCTTCTTCTGAACCCAAAGACTAGAAAAATGAATTCCGGGTCATGTAAGCATGGATCAATGCTCCACACATCTACTAAATACACCAAATAGTTGATTAATACCTTTATAGCCAAGATTTTAATTAAATTGCCAGTTTTAGATGTATGAAATGAAATACAAAATCATCAAATTTGGCTAAATTAAGCTAGTGGTATTTAAGGTTTGGCTAAATATTCCACCTGCTTATTGCACATCATTTAATGGCCGGATTAGTTGTTCTTGCAATTCTCAGTGCACATAAATTTTCAAAAATTTTAATTTTATGGTACAGAAACACCCAACTGCTGGACCGTACTTAAATCACCATTACTGCCCTGTTCCAACTTAAAAGCCTATCACTTTCTTGCTGCAGTATATGGTTTTGCTGTGAGCTTCACCTCTAATTTTCCTACTAATAACAGTAACTTGGAAGGATCAATATATGAAGCTCCAAAGTAAAGCTTACTCAAATCTTTTCGTGTTTTTGAAATATAGTTTCTAATGGAAATCCTTCCAATGAGTTTTGTTTTCTCAGCATTTCTCTTCTCCATTCTAAGCACCTCCTCTACCAGTATACAAGACACCATTACCATTAGTCCAAGAGTATCAGTCAAAGATGAGGGGAGTACCTTGGTTTCGGCTGGAGGAAGCTTCGAATTGGGATTCTTTAGCCCAGGTAGTTCAAAGAGTCGATACGTGGGAATATGGTACAAGGACACATCTCCTCAGAAAGTTGTATGGGTGTGCAACAAAGGAACTCCCCTTACTGATCACTCAGGAGCTTTGAATCTCACTAGCCAAGGACTTCTTGTTCTGTTCAATGGCACAAATAATATCGTCTGGTCATCATCCAACAAGATTTCAAGTAACACAAGTAACCCAGTTGCTCAACTCTTGGAGTCAGGTAACTTCGTCGTGAAAGACGGACCGAATGAGGATTCGAAGATTCTGTGGCAGAGCTTTGATTATCCAAGTGACACCTTACTACCAGGAATGAAGATCGGATGGGACTTAAAAACCGGCCTCAACAGGTTTCTGTCATCTTGGAAAGGAGAAGAAGATCCTGCTCCAGGACAATTTTCATTTTCTATAGATCGTAGTGGGTATCCCCAACTAGTTCTTATGAATGGTTCCATACCACATTTTAGGTTGGGGTCATGGAATGGCCTTGGCTTCACAGGAAGTCCTCAACTTAGATCTCAGAACCAGATTTTCAAACTTGACTTTGTGTCAAATGAGAATGAAGTCTACTACAAATATGAGCTCCTGGCCACTTCAATCGAATCAAGATTAGTGCTCAACAGGTCAGGTGTTATGCAACGCTTTATGTGGAGTAGCACAAGAAACATCAATCGCGTCATTTACTCAGCTCCAGTAGATCAGTGTGATGCTTATAATGTGTGCGGTGCATTTTCTCTCTGCAGTCTTGATTCTCCTCAGTTATGTTCATGCTTACAAGGTTTTGGACCAAATTCTTCAACGTCCAGCACGTGTCTTCGTAGAACTCCATTGAGTTGCAATGATATCGAAGATAGCTTCAAGAAGTTCACAAGGGTGAAATTGCCAGACACATCTTTCTCCTGGTTTGACTTGACAATGACACTTGAGGAATGTGGGAAAACTTGTTTGAAGAACTGCTCTTGCACTGCTTATGCAAATTTGGATGTGAGGGAAGAAGGAACTGGCTGTTTGCTCTGGTTTGATGAACTCAATGACATACATGAATTTGATACCGGCGGGCAAGACCTATTTGTAAAGATGGCTACCTCAGAATTGGGTAACTTTCTTCTCAAACTTGGTTCCATGTTTGAGCTATGCATACACCAATATTTACATCTACATCTTGTCTCAACTTTTTCCCACAGCACTATACATATACAATGATTCAATGTAACACAAAGCAAAATATAACATAGCACATACAGTTAAATCTCTATAAATTAATAGTCTCGTCACTTACGAGATTTATACATTTTGTCCTCGATTTGAGATCGGTAAAAAATATTAATTTAGCAAGATTATTAACTTATGGCGTATTAATTTAACAAGGTTCTAACTGTATATGATTTGGACTTCATTATAATTTTAAGGGTATAGTGCTCGATCAAAATCAAGAAACTTGTTCACACCAAATTTTGTTCTTCTATTTCAGGATACATTAAGGCAAACAAGAGATTTAGCATGAAGCAGCAGGTGGCTATCGTAGTCAGCTTTGCGTTATTAGTCATGGGAGTGCTTATACTAGGATTGATTTTGTACATACGAAAGAAGAAATTAAGAGGTACAAATGATATCCCCGTTTGTTGATATGACTACAACATAAATCTAGTGTTAATAAAGGGAAAAATACTGAAAGGTGAGAATTTATTTTCTACTCAGTAGAAAAAAATCATGAACCTATTGTTATCAAGTCACTAGCTCTTCACTTTTTTTTTTTTTTTTTTTTTGGAGAATGAGCTCTTCACTGTTTTACTGCCTCAGTAACTATGAAGAACATCCATGGAAACACTGAAGGTGGTAATGAAGATATGGAGTTGCTAAAATTTGATATGGCCACCATATCTAGAGCTACAGATAACTTCTCGGAATATTATAAGCTCGGAGAAGGTGGTTTTGGACCGGTTTACAAGGTAGTAACTAACAAAACTTTATGTGAAAAAGCACCTGTTACTTCCTCTGATAATATAAACTCCAACTTGTTTGAACATGGTTTCTAGGGCACCTTGATAGAAGGCAAAGACATAGCAGTGAAAAGACTTTCAAAATGTTCTGGCCAAGGAGCAAAAGAATTCATGAATGAAGTAATGTTGATTGCCAAACTCCAGCACAGAAATCTTGTAAAGCTTCTTGGTTGCTGCGTTGAAGGAGATGAAAAAATGTTAATTTATGAATACCTGCCTAACAGAAGCTTGGACTACTTCATATTTGGTTCAGCCTCTATTTACCCATACTAATCTCAGTCTTACATAATCCATATATATTAGAGTTTTGTGTGGATTGGAGTAACTTATTTACGTAACTTGTTATTAGATGATACAAGTAAAGTGCTCCGTTGGGCTCAACGCATCAACATTATCGGAGGAATAGCTCGAGGCCTGCTCTATCTTCATCAAGACTCTAGACTAAGGATTATCCATAGAGATCTTAAAACTGGTAATGTCTTACTAGATAAAGATATGAACCCCAAAATATCTGATTTTGGGACTGCTAGAGCATTCGGAGGAGATCAAACTGAGGAAAGTACTAAGACAGTTGTTGGAACATAGTACGTAACTCTCAACTTGTTTTCTAGTCTATCTTATTCAGGTAGTCAATAACTGTCTCAGCAATCCATCTTGCAGTGGTTACATGTCTCCTGAGTACGTGGTTGATGGGCTCTTCTCAATCAAATCTGATGTCTATAGCTTCGGTGTCATGGTGTTGGAGATAGTCAGTGGGAAGAAGAACAGGGGATTCATTCATCCAGACCACCACCTTAACCTTCTGGGACATGTAAGCTCAAAGACAATGCTATATTTCTGTGAAGTTTTAGATGGCTTTTGAAAACATTGTGCATTCAATTGGCACAAGATAATCAGATGGACCCTAGCTCACACAACTCCCATTATAATTTCAGGCTTGGACTCTATGGACTGAAGGAAGACCACTGGAAGTAATACATTACCAGTTAGGTCAGTCTTGTGCTCTATCAGAAGTGTCTCGATGTATTCACATAGCTCTCTTGTGTGTGCAACAACAACCAGAAGATAGGCCAAACATGGCATCTGTGGTCCTAATGTTGGGCAGTGAGGGTTCATTGCCTGAGCCGAAGGAACCTGGTTTTTTCACTGGAAGGAATCCGTTTGAAGCAGAGAACTCCTCATCAAGCAAATTGGAACCAAATTCGACCAATGACATGAGTATTACACAGTTAGTAGCACGGTAGTTAGCCTTTCCTCGAAGCAGTGGCGGCATACTGGGAAACCATGGTTCCCACTTAAAAAGCTCAGTGTGTATCTAACTATCTATCAGTCAATGTATCTAATTAAATTGTGTGAGATTTATTATTACTACGGATCAAACACATAAATAGAAACCTTCAATATCAAAGTCGGCATGAACTATTGGTTCCGAGTAAAATGTGAGGATTGAAAGCACAAACTTACTTGGGTTGTACATATGATTCTTGAAAGTTGAAATCTTTGCTTGCTAAGTGAAGCATAGCCACTATCGAAAGCCACCATGGGGCCTTCGGTAGTCCCTTATTACAATCTGAAACAAAACATAGTAACTGTCAGTCAGACCCAAACCTAAAATATTGGCTTTCCAAAAGAAAATTAAGAGTTCTCACAAGTCACAAGTCACAACAGAGAGATTTAACTGAATTAAAGCCCAAGCAATTCCTGGTCCACAAGATTACAAGAAATTAAAGAAAGAATTACCAATCCATTAAAAATTAAGGAGAAAACTGAAAATATATTGAGGATGTGCAGATTTGTTGTTCAGAGAAGAATTTGATTCGATATTTAGGATTTAGGAGACCATAAGATGTACAACCTGTGACATTTCATAACTAATGTTACCTTACAGATAAAACAATGCTAAATAGAAGGAAAGATGGTGAATCCCACTAAAATTTCACCATCATCTGGCTTTACAGTGAATCCAAACAGCCGACGGGAGCTGCTCCTCTGCTGGTTTCTGATTCTTCCTCAAGCAAACCGACAGATGAGTTTGGCAATTTGAGCTCATGATATTGCTGTACTACTAACACTGATGCAGCGGTACTGAAGTCCGGAGAAATCAACAAGCTCCCAACGGGCCCCAATTGAGGGCAGTCAATCTTCACATTCAAGGAAGCAGCGATTTGACCCTGTGGCCTTCGACCAACCAAAAACAATTTAGGTTGGCTAAACTCACGAATCAATGGAGTGGTTTCTGCAGCGTTTCCCACTACTGTCATCATATTTGATTGAGCTGTAACTCAAAATCTCGAGCTTCAATTCAGCAATGAACTTGTCCTCCGTTGGCCCTGCTGAAGTGTACGAGTCATCGGTTCCAATAATGACAGCCTCCCCCTGAAGCTCAGGGCTTGGTAAAAAGTGAAAAATATATAAGGCAATACCTGGATGCTCAACCATTCAAATCCCATAAGCAAGAGCCTCCCGATCATCACTACCCCTAAAGAAGAGAACAGTTAAGACTGAATCAACATTTCTAGCAGATACATGGGTAGTTCCATCTAGACCATGGTCCACTATGATCCCCATTGAACATGGTGCATTCTCAAGAACCTGTTGGTTTATCAATCTGTACTCGCTTCGAGTCGTCTCAGTTGTACCATCCAACCTCTGATGCTTGTGGAATGGAAGCAATGCTTGCAGATACATTGCTGCTCTTTCACTGTCAGCACTTCTGCAGTTGTCCTCATGCATGGTAGTAACAGCAGAGATTTCTGTCATTGGATGGATAGCCACTCGAATCAGCTGCTCAAAGGTCTCAAAAGCTACAACCACTTGTTTATTATTAGCTGACTGCAGCCCTTTATTCCAAAAGGGTAGACCATTGTTTCTTGCCTTGTGAACCATCAATATTGCAGAAGGCCTTTCGTTAAACTCCATAAGGTGCATTGCATAGACACAAAGCCATTCCCTTTTTTCAGTCCCACAGGAAGACTTGATGAGATTAATCATCGTGGGAAGGCTCCTTGTACTGTGGTAACAGGTCAAAAGTCGGAGCTGACTATTTGGGTATTTCCTCTCAATAGTTCTGAACTTGTCTTTACTTAACCTTTTAGCTGGCATATATACTTCCATAACTATAGGTGTTGTAATGAAGGTTGTGAAGACAACCATGAGAACCATGATAGCAAATGTTGATCATTCAAAACCTGCATATTCCACGAGCAGGACATTAACTTATACGATACATGCATCCTACGTTATACTTTCAAAGTCCTATCAATAATATTTAAAAAAAAACAGTTATTTACCTTTCTATCTTTACCCATGTTAAGGACAATGAGCTCCACCAACCCTTTAGTATTCATGAGGAACCCCAGAGCTAGAGCCTCCTGAAAGGTACTTTACAGAAGAGGGAAACAGCTATAGTGCCAACGACTTTTCCAAAACAGGCAGTTGTAATGACCAAGACTAAGAGATCCCATGACTGAGAGCCATGAATTGTTGTTCTATCAGTCTTCAATCCACTTGAGACAAAGTATAATGGGAGGAATAAACCAGACACAAGATCCTCAATTTTTTCTGCAAGGGCACCGGCAAATGGTCCTTCCTTTGGAAAAATAATTCCAAGCACAAATGCACCGAATAGAGCATCAATTCCAATAGTGTCAGTGACAACCCAGCCGCCAAACTGAAATGAGCACACACATACAATTCATCTATCGGTTCACCCTCAGGATAACGCTCCAGCATCCATTTAAGGAAAGGTTGAACAGAAAATATGCATACAAGAAAAAACGCACATCCACACAAAAAAAAAAAAAAAACCCACAATGAAACCAGGGGAGAGCGACCACTACCAGAGAGGGAAATGGCAAGCGCAAGAAGAATCCATGCACAGCTACATCATTAATAGCTGCTGCTGACATCACCATTCTTCCAATATCTGTGGTTAAGAGCTTATGCTCAGCCAAAATACGGGCCAAAACAGGGAAGGCAGTTATAGAAAGAGACACTCCCATAAACACAAGAAATGGGGCTCCATCTACACCATTAGATATAGTACCTTTCAGGGCAAACGGTGAATTCCTAATACAAAAAGATAAAGTAATTCCAGCAAGAGCTACGCTGAGAGCTTTCTTTCCAGTCCTGCAGAGGGACTTTGGATCTAACTCCAAACCCACTAGTAACACAAAGAAGAGAAGACCATGATTTGATGAAGTGTCAAGCACAGTAATACTTTTTGCTGGGAATTCCTTGCATTAATACAGTTTTCATTACGACCAAGAGCTGAAGGGCCAAGTAAGATTCCTCCCTGCACAGAAAACAATTTAAAGTCACTCTACTAAAACGTGCATTGGACCTAATTTTCCCCGTACCACATATGAAGGAGCAGCTTTTCAAATGCCATATACTGTTTTAGTAAAAAAACCTACAGAAACATTAATCTTTCAAACAATAGATATTGCAACTGAGTTTTTCTTTTAATGGTTGCAAGCTACTATCCATAATTGGAATGATATTCATAACTGGAAGTCTATCATAGAAAGGGATAAACCATGGCAAGATTGCAGATATATATATATATATATATATATATATATATACAGTTTCTATCTAGAGCGGACCTTCGCTATGAAACTAACGTGCGAAGTTGCTTTTTTGACACACTTTTAAGTCATATTTTCACATCCCCACCATTCAAATGTTATAACCTAATGTATAAATCATCTCTGCAAAATTTCATCCAACAGTTCAGGTTGAAAATATTCAGTTTGTTCAGTGATTTAATATAATTTTGATACCTTAGCGGTAACCAAATTATATGAAATTTTGCAGGAATGATCTATACATTAAGTTCAAACATCTAAACGGTGGAGATGTGAAAATGTGTCAAAAAAGGAACTTCGCACGTTAATTTCAAAGCGAAGGTTCGCTCTGGATATTATATATATATATATATATATATATATATATATATATATATATCCACACGGCTACAAAAGACATAAATCACATAATGCATATTGAGAAACAGATCCAGACATGCATTATATAGAGCTCCAGTATTAAGGAGTCCAAGACAAAACTAATACTTCCACACTATCTTGGAAATGCTTTACTCTTGATTCTGATAAGATCATATCCAACCAAACTAGTTGATTTGCCAGTAAATGCTCAACCACTTAAAAGTGAAATTTCACCACAGTATGCAAAGCAAACAAAATTATTCATACAAGTAGAATACTAATATACTATAGCCCATACATACTTACAACAATCTCTGCAATCACACGAGGCTGTCTTAGTGGCCGAAAAAAATAAGCCAGAATGCGCGTAAGTGCAACCACAAGACTTGCAACATGGCAAGAGGGAGCGCAAAATCCAGAGGATTATCACCCGGGAAGACCTCATTGGATGTTGCTTTCATAGGAAATGGACATGTTACTGTGGCATTGTTCGCCATTTTCAACCAGTACAAGAGAATTAACTGTAATTCTCAATCCAATCCTGCAAAATGTGAGGCACTTATATCAGCGTAGTTGAAAATATAGATCCCATACTAAAAACCACGCTAAAAAAGAGTGATGTTGTCACTCATAGTAACCGTGAATCACGTGTGCAAATCATATTTTGTCGACAAAATGCTAGCAGTCACAATCACTCCAAGTCTTGATGATCACAGTTCATCATAGGTTTTTCTACAGTCAATGAAAACTACCATATAAATCCCCAATCACAATCTGTGACGAGGTAACTCGGTTCAAGATCACACTTAACTAAAAATGAACAATAATCACGGCTTGTTGAACCTATGTAACTGATGACAGAGAGTTTTTGTGGGTCAATAGAAACACCAGAGCAGTTTGCAAACAAAGTAACAAAAACAAAGAAGGCAGCAGAAGTGCTGAACCCAAGTAATGTTATAAGAAAATCACAAAGAAAAAATGTAGAGACTTTACCTATGGATCGTGAAAAGCATGAAGGCAGATGAGGTGCGGTTGAAGAAACAATTATAATTAGTCTCTGCCCAAACATCTGAGCTTTGCCCGATTCTATTTGAGTCTGGAATTGAGGCCTTTATTTGTGAAAGGAGGAATAGAAGGCGAAGAAAACTGAGAGTCTAAGAGCGGAAGAGTTGGACTGACCGAGAGTAGGGCTGGGGCCGGGCAATTTTGTGAAACTCGACCCCAAACCCGGAATTTTTAGAAACTGAGGACCGACCCGAACCTGATCATAACGGGCCGAGCCGGATTTTCGTACTTTTTCGGGCCCAAAAATAGCCTGATATCCTGAATCATCAATCATGAATCATGATATCAGCTGAAGTACTGATAGCGCAGCCACCATAGTATTCCAAACAACATATATAAGTACTTTCAATGAAAATTGATTGTTGATACCTAATAGTTGTTGGCTTGCTGGCTGCTGCTAGTATGAAGATGTCGGAAACCTAGGTTTCTGGGTGACGCCGCAGGGGCGGCAGGGCAGGGAGATATAGGACTCGCAGTCGAGGTCGCAGGCACAGAACAGGGAGCAGGCGCAGGGCAAGGAGATGGCAGGGCGTAGTCACAGTCGAGGTCGCATGGCAGGGCGCAGTCACAGTCCAGGTCGCATGGCAGGGCGCAGTCGCAAGTCTGAACTCAAAAAATCTGAAGAGATTGACTTTAGCCTTTAGGGCTGATCTAATAGGGCCTGGGTGATGGGCCTGGGCGATGGGCTATTCAGTAACTTCGGGTCGAGCCGGCTCAGAATTTCAGACTGGTCCTTCATCGGACTGGTCCATAAAAATTTTCGACTCGACTCGTTTCGAACTTTTTTCTAGTTTTCGGGCGGGGCTTTTGGTTATTCGGACCCAAACGCCCGGCCCTAACCGAGAGTGGTTCTTTTTCTATTTTTGGAGAAAAAAAAGAATAAGAGTGGGTGTTTCGATTTGGGTAGCTTTTAGAAATGATATTACAGCTTTACAGCTAGGTTTTGTTGAATCTTTCAGTGCGTTATGGTAAGAAAACAAAAATTAAGGTTGACTTACTGGAGTATAAAGTTCTGGATTTTTAAATAGTTCGATCAACGTAGTCATTTGTATCCATTCTAGAATAAATGAATATAACCTACAATGTGTATAATTTGCATCCATTCCGGATTGAATTAGTGGGATCAGCGTTATTGTCACCTATAACCATTATGAAATTGTGCATAGAGATGTGTATAGAGATGTTAAGAAATAGGGTTGGGCGTTTCAGCCCGAAGGCCCGAAAGCCCGACCCGAAAAGCCCGAAAAAAAAAAAAACCGAAATTGAATAGGCCTGGATTTTCTAAGGATCGAACCGATCAGAGCCCGGCCTGATTATGCAAAAAACGGGTCGGCCTCATTTTTTCTTGGACCGAAAGTCCGAAAAGCTCAATTTTTATATATAGTGCCATGTGTCAGCACTTGATTGGTCTTTAATTAAAATTATAATAAAATAAAATAAAAAACTAAACCCTAAAGCCTCATAGTCTCTCTCTCTCTCTCTCTCTCTCGACAAAAACCTAAAGGTCTCACATCCCTCACCTCGCCCAGCCGCCTCACCTCGCCCAACCTCACATCCCTCACCTCGCCCAGCCACCTCACCTCGCCCAACCTCGCCTCGCCGTCGCCGTCGCCCTCACCTCGCCCTTGCCGTCGCCCTCGCCCTCACCCCAACCAGCCTCGCCTCGCCATCACCCACCCTCGCCCTCGCCCTCGCCCTCGCCTCCCCCCACCTCGCCCTCGCCTCGCCCGGCCCCGCCTCTCCTCTCCTCTCCTCTCCTCTGCCTCGCCTCTCCTATCCTCTGCCTCCCCATATTTTTGGGCCCAAAAAAAGCCTGAACCGACCCGAGCCCAAAATTTCGGGCTTTGGGTCGGGTTCAGGAAAATTTTGACACGGGCCGGGCGCCCTATTAAGAAATATATTGAGAGAAAACTACACAACATATAATCCTAAGATGAAAGACTCCAATTGTTGAAATCATCGTGAAGAAAGCGAAAATGACATTTGGTCGGCTAGATACGAACAAAGCCTACAAACAGTACTAAATATGTAAATTTTCTTTGTAGTTGGTTTAAACTTAGGTACAATTTATAAAGTTTGGCTGATGTGCAAATTTTTAACATTATTCAAGTTTACCACCATGATTTTTGCAAAATTAATCAATTAATGTTGATTAGATTGCACTATTTTTGAATGTAACCCCATCTCTTCTTAATTTTCTCATAACGTCCATCATCCAATAAAACTAATGAAAATTTTCTTTTTTAAGAAGAGCCAAAATCAAGAATTAAAGCCATAAAACAACACGCATGAGATCCATGATTCATGGACCATGAACTCAATTGAAACAAAAAAGGGCAACCTTTTAGCTTCCAATTTTGTAGTCTTCACAAATTTTCACAATTTAAAATAAGAATCAAAGCAACATCTAATAAAATTAGAACTGTTCTAAGAGAAAAAGGAATAGATGCAAAGCGTAACCTTTATTGATAGACAAGGAGGCCTTTATATAGGCATTACATCAAGTATCCCGAATAATCAGAGATTCCATATCTACTAAGGTAACTACTATTCTAATATAATTAGGTCAAGACATATAACGGAAGTTACGGAATTAACCTTCCTTGAACACTCCCCCTTGTGTCGCGTACCTAATGTGACATGGTACATAACATGTTGTCTCGATAAAACCTTGCCAAGCAAAACAAAACCTCTTGGGTAAAATAAAAAGCTTGGTCGAAGGGAAAAGAGCACAACGCAACAAATACAATTGAAGATTACATGTGAGGTAGACTCCCCCTGATGTCTACCAGACAACTCCCCCTGATGTCTACAAGACAACTTCCCCTGATTGGTAACTCAATCTTGGAGTTTAGATTAATGGCGTATACAAACGCTCCTCACAAACTTCAAAAGTAGGCGTCACCAATGATTTAGTCATTGAATACGGCCACATTATCCTTGTATTAGACCATATATACTTAGCTTTACTTGGTCTTAAGGAAGAAGGTAGTTTAAGAACTCAAAACTAGAGTTCGCGTTGAAAATCAGATTCACGCGCAGCATGACGTTTGTGTACTTAAACAGTTATAACTCTTTCGATATAATAGGTATAAACAAACCGTAAAGAGTTCTGATAACTAGACACCCTTATCTTTCTAGTGATATAAAGTACACAATGTGGTTCATTCTGAGCTGATCACAAAACTCTGTCGAATGTGACTGATCTGCAAATTACCCGACAGATTCGTCCTACTTTGCTTAAATAGCCATAACTCACTCAATATAACAGCTATGATCAAATAGTTGGTGTCTCTGGAAAGTAGACACATAGGCATTTCCAATGGAACTAAATTTTCTATTTTCCAACGAGTGAGCTGTCATGTAGGTCTCAGAGAAATTGACATACAGAACCATGCAGATTCTGGAATTCCCTATTGATGCGTCTTTCATGGTGGGATCGAATGAGCCTATACATTTCACACTTAAAAGAAAGTAATGTTATATATCATGGCATTGCGTGGGTGCATCTAACCATTACCTTGGCTTTATAAGATTATAGCGAATGAGATGTCGAGTCGAGCATGTTATGACAAGTACATGATTGCGCACATGGTACTTAGATGGAGAATTTCATCTCCCAAGACTTCTCGTCAAAAAGATGAAACGAGTCTTCTCAAAACATTGACTAATCATGGGATACATATAGGCTTTGGTTTAACGTCCATTAGATAGCCATAAGCCGATAGATGAATAAGTTTATCACTAACGGTTCTCACATTCGAGACCAAGTATTCCCAAGATCTTTTCATTCTTAACGTCGGATTAATGATACTTCAATCACAATTCATCCTAAGTTTACACGCAAATAGGCATGATTCTTTACATCCCATCTCCAATGAAGTAGTCACTCAATCATGGTTTTGCTTACTTGACTTGGGTGAAAACTAATCCGTTTAGGATGTTTATGTACATCTCTTTACTTAGTCCCAATAGAGATGCTACAAGCTGCATGTTCAGTTTTTCAGAACTACCTAACTGACAAGGTAGTGGAGTGCAATATGACTCCATTACGAGAGCATATGTCATCGTAGTCGATTCCATGAAATTTGAGACCTTGCGCCATAAGGTGAGTCTATGCTCTTTTTCTCACTACGCTTTCAATCAAAGATTATCGATAGGGTTTACACTTGCTGTGTCAGCATCACCTGACCAAGGACCTATCTCTTTGTTTAAACTGGATCGTATATCTTTCTGTGTAGGCCAATTCACAACGTTGGTATTTACTTCAACGAAGTGAGTGTTCGATATCTAAATCATACACCACGTCCTCATGTATACTAGTGTAATTCACATTTGTAGAGATCTCTATATGGATTGACTTCTCATTAAAGTGTCCCCCAATGATGAACTTAATCCAGAAAATCCATGAGACGAATGAGTTGTCATTGATCGAAAGATCAAGCTGTGCCATACTCTCATTCGGCGAGTGAATATCGAACTAAGTGTCATTTCTACACTTCTGTGAGAGTCACGGCCTAATGACATCATCTACCACTTTTGTGGAGTCACCATGTCACCATTTATGAGTGACAATATGTCCATTGATTCAGACATCAATCCTTACAGGCATGTTTGATACAAGAGTACTATTCTGATCTTTTCCTTGAAAGACCAATAGTTTTCTCTTTGCAGCATGTATATTAAATCTCGTCACTTTGATTCATGGGACTTTGGGGAACATGATGAGGCACAGTGGGGATAAACCACGATAATGCCAAGTCGTTCTACTTGAACAAACTTGTTCTTCTCTCCCTCTCACGACGGAGAGACTGGCTCATAAAAAAATGACATATAGGAGATCGCCTGTTAAGGTTTTTATATAGCGGACTATAGGTGGAAGCTTATGTCTTATTCAAAGACAATATTTATAATTAAATAACTCAACATTAGGCACTTGTGGTGGCGCTATATGGCACATAAAGTATGTGGACGATAAGGATATTGATCGTTAACACTTATTTGTTAACAAGATGCATTTCGTTACAAAATGTAACATGCATGTATGCTTCCTGAAACGTTTCACTAAGTTCCGGGACAGCAAATGCTACCAAATTTTAACAATAGGTAGACATCTGTGTTAGGGTTCCAACGCCACCAGTCTCATTGCCAGAACTAGTCGGAAACAGACCGAACCGGCCGGAATAGTCGCCAGAGGTCAGTGAACGTTTGTGTCGAGTGGTTCACCACCTTCCGGGTGTCCAATGACCCTGAAATTTTATGAGCAAGTAGAGATGGATATTAGGAATTGGTGGACCAAATTTCACCTCAAGAACCGGCCTAAAGGTAGGTGAACCGGTCCATTCAATGATGAGTCCGCAAGCTGGAAAACCGAGGTTTTTAGGTTTTTCTCAACCTTTCAATCATTGTGAATATGCTTCATAACATCTAACTGTTATGGCTTGAGTTTAACCAATATCTGGATCACCAAAGTATCATTGTATCTCAAAAATTGAACCATGATAGGGCATTAAGGTCATCATCTTATGTATCATTATCTTTAGTGTAGGAGGGCGTTACTCCGAAATTTTGCTAAAGATTAGGCTTCTATATAGATCATCAGAACATGTCCAAAATTTCGGACGATGTATGGAAGAGTTTTTATGAGTCGACGATTCAAAGAATCCGAATCATAATACACGTGAAATACATTCAAAATATTGACTCATAAGTTGTGCGCATTCATTAGAAGCGATACATAAGGAATTTTTTCAATTTTCACAATGAGTTTCAAGGTGATAAACGTTGGCACAAATATCTTTAAGTAGTGAGCAAAGTTCGATTGCTTCTTTATGCATAGATAGCATATGTGACTTTGAATCATAATGTCATAAGACATGGAAAACAATGAGCATGAGAATGCTCTATGATAGTCACAATGGATTTACAAGATCCATGAAGATTAGCTACACACTCAATGTCTGTATATAAGAGTGTAGAGACAATGTTTTATGCCAAGTCATATAAATCAGAATATATACTCAATTCCTATAGAGTGCGTTACATGGCGTGTAGTATCACAAGATAAAACAAATGCATGCTTAAATGCGTAGTAAATACATCCGTAACGCTCAAAGATAGAGCCGGAAAATAACCAAATAATCCAACATCGATACTATATAGACATACATGCCTAAAAATAAAGTATCAAGGACCGAGGCCATGAGCTAGCTATCCGAGGCCGAAGCCGAGCTAGAGTGGAAGCCAAGCCGAAGCAAGGCAATGGAGGGCCGGGATCAAGCATAGGCCCATGCAAGGCTAGCCAAGGCCGAAGCCAAGATAGTGCACGGGCGTGCCTAGACCGAGCAAGTGCCAAGGCACACCAAGGCCGAAACCAAGGCGTGTCAAGGCAAAGGCAAAGGCCTATGAGAAATGATGTTGGAGTCGAGGTCATGCAAGTTGCCGATGGCTAGCCGAGGTCGAAACTAAGGCTTATTGAGGCATAAAACGAGGACCTGACGAGGCCGAGGCCATGCAAAAGGCCGAAGGCATGCCGAGGCTGAAGCCAAGGCGTGTGCATGGGCTTATAGGGCTAAGAGGGTTGCGGGCCGGGCCGTGTGCAGGCCAACACCGGGGCGGAGCCCGGGGTGAGGCTAGGCGGGCCGTGCGTGCCAAGGTTCGGAGACCGAGGCCACTGCAGCGGTTTGGTTGTGGCGGAGCTATTGGCCGAGCCGCGAGCAAGCCAAGCCAAGGCCGAAACCGAGGCAGGGCGAGGCGAGCTATGGCATGTGTAAGGGTGCCAAGCCGAGGCCGGGAAATGCGCATGCGTCCGCGCATGTACGCAAGCATGTCTATATGTTTCTAGACGAGCATAGGCTCGTTATCTTTGTGATTTTCGAGTTAACATCACCAATTAGATTGGTGAACTCAAATCAACAGGCCATGTAAATGTGTAGTGTGATACATTGCATTCACATATAGCTATTTAGATAATCGAACCATGTATGCATCATAAAAGCCAACGGTTACATCGAGGTTTTGACCATAGAAAGTGTATCGACTAAGTAGCATTAGTCACACATGTGAGGTCCATGCCTTCACAAAATAAACGGATTTGTAGTCACTTTGACTATGAAATTGAAGTCATATGCTTCATATTTATTGCAAATTATCTTTTGCTTTTGAAATCAGTAATTATGAGGATATACTCTCATCTTCTTTCATATATCTCTTGTATATATTAACCATATGATTGCACTTTTGCAATTAGTGAACTGATGGAACCATATCAATGACATGATTTTTTTTTTCAATGGCCATTTTCTAGGCACATTTTGTGGTCAATTGTTTCTTTTTATCAAAAGAACAAGAGGGAAGGTATTGAATGGTCGAGACCAAGATTATGGTTATTCAATTCAATATTTGTTGTGACAATTTTCGTCACATATCGATGTTACAGTGATAATTTCCGTCACACATCATGAGTTTTTCCCTTTTAATGTGACTCCCTTAGGATCGTCACATGCATCGACAATATTCTATCGGAATCGTGATAAAATATTCACGAAGAGTTGTGGTTCACAGTGACATCACAGCCACAAGCATAACTTTAGACGGTAACATCACAGTTACCCCTTAAATATTGTGATACGTCGGGTTGTTTGAATCGGGTCGGGTTGTTTGAACCGAGTTGGGTTGTTTGAACCGAGTTGAGCCGGTTATGGGTCGGGTCGGATCTGGGAATCCGGGTCTGGCTGCAAAGAGGGTCGGGGGACGAAATCGGGTCGAATCCGGGTCGAATTTGGATTCTGGGGCGACGACGATAGTGCAGCACGATGGCGGCAGCAGAGGCGTCGTCGTGGAGGACTGGTGATTGCCATCGAGTTAGAAGGCGGTGCTGGGCTCGGCTGCGGCAACTGGGCTACTGGGTGGCGGTGTCAAGCTTCAAGGGAAAATCAAGGACGACGTCGGATTGGAGCCCCAGCCGTTAGCGCGGGGATCGAAGCCGGGAGAGGGATGGTGATCTGGGCTCGCTAGCTTTGGGGCGCCGTCGACCGGCGGAGGAAGCCAGGTCAGTGAAGTCGATGGCTTGGGTGCCCAGAGAAGATTTCTAGGTGCCCTGAGAATTTGCGTTCTCTGCCGACAAATATATCGTCGGCATAATTGGATTTCTGAAATTCTTGTCTTTGCCGACAAAGGGTTGCCGGCAGAACTTGGAGCTCTGAAATTTTTTTTTTCTTTCTTTCGACGAAGGGTTTGTCGGTGAAAGAGGATTTCTGGGGGGCTTATGTAATATTCCAATTTTTTAAGTTAGTAAAATTATATTTTTCTTGTGAGAAATAGAAAGTAGAGGTCGCCACGAGTTCGTCGTATTTTTTTGTTAATTTTTCAGAGCCCCGAGCTATTTTTAATGATTTTTAGAAGTTTCGTCGAAATTTCCTCAAGTGGTGACGTGGCACCTTCGGATTGGTCCACTGAATATCTTGGTCCTCACGTATCAGCCATGTGCTGTCATCTTTTTTTCATAGTCAGCTGACACATGGCAAGAGGAGAGCCATGCTTAATTTAAATGTTGACAAGTGTTTGAAGCTGCTTGGTGGAGACTTCTAATGATGACATTTGAAAGATTTTGATTGGCCATGCTTCCCTATAAATAGGACTTTAGCAATTTTTCATTTCCGTATCAATTTTACAGAGAGTTTCTCTCTCTAACTTCTCTCTCTCCTCATTTTCTCTCTCTACATTTTCTCTCTCTAGAAGTTCGGTGAAACTTCCACAAATCATAATTTTTGATCTGTAACTCCGATTTTGAATCCGCAAGTGGCTATGGATTAGTATCGATGTTATCTTTCTATTCATGATGGTTGAGATTAGATCTAACGGTGATTTAGAGATTGCTCGTTTTAGGTAATACGGGGGTGGCGTGTTGAGGTGAGTGATTTATGTAATGTGTTTCAAATATTCTTATATGCTTTTAAAATAGTCGAAAAGTATGATTTCGATCTATTTATGAAATATCTCTCTATTTTCAAGTGAAGCATGTCTATTTGTGAAATATGCGGTTTTTATATATATTATGAGCTGGATGTTGTTTTGTAAATCATGGAACATCTGAACTTCTTAATTGATTATGCCGAAGTAAGGATATGACATACGGATGTATAGAGGTTTGTGCATTAGGTGCCCGTGGTGATCACTAAATTGAAGGATATCCAATAAGAAAGGATTGTGTAATATGATGAATTGTTTGTGGTCAATGTGTATATGATATATGATATACGTATCTTATAGCGTGTGTAAAAATGATATGACTTCACTGGCATATTACATGATCTACTCACTGAGCGCGTGGTTTTGCTCACCCACCCATTTACTTAATTTTTGCAGAGAAGTGCTTAATACTTGTTGAGTCGAAGTGTCGGACGAGCCTAGGGTGAAGAGCCTAGAATGAACTTGTTTTTATTTTTTTATTTACATTCCGCTTTGTAACATTTAACTCACACCTCGGGATCGGCGTTGGGTGTCTAAACCTCACTGACGCCTGGATCGGGGCATGACAGCTTCTTTTCCGACAAATTGTTGCCGGCAGAAAAGAGCATTTAGGGATTCCGAATTTTTTTTTTTTCATATTGAAAACCTAGGGTGTCTGAATTTTTCAAGGCTATTTGACGAAGACTAGAGCCACGTGTTGATAACGTGTTTTAGGAGAAAAAAGAATAGATGCAAAGCGTAACCTTTATTGATAAATAAGGAGATCTTTATATAGACATTACATCAAGTATCTCGAATAATCAGAGATTCCCTATGTATTAAGGTAACTACTATTTCTAGTCTAATTAGGTCAAGACACATAACGGAAGTTACAGAATCAACATTCTTTGAACAAAAAAATATTAATAAAATTAGAATAATACAGAAAACATTAACAAGGCTCTTACGCAAAAATAACATACATAAATAAGAATCTTTAAGAATCTTACATATTAACATTTGGATTAGTCCAACCCTAGTTACAATGTTGAAAGCCGGCCAAGCCACACACACGTAGTCGCAAGCTTCCACACCGTCGCACAATTTTGTTCACTTCCACGAGTTTCCATTAGAAATACCAACGAATCTCCACTCTCCACTACTAGTCTTCACCTTCCCCATTTAAATATTAATACAAACAAACCCAAAATGACACATTCACCCCTCTAGCACCTCTCTGCTGACCACATCCTCCACCTAGACGGACCATTATACCCCTCCAGGACCTTCCCCGAACCCCAAACGCAGCTTCACCCAAGTACCAAAGCGAGTGAGCGACCGAACTACCTGTCCTTGGTTGTCTTCCATGCCCACTCCTTCTTGGAAAACCCATCTGCCTATTTTCTTCCTCTTTTAAGTCTTTATATACCACCTCCCATATCACTCTCTCCCCAACGAACACACCCTAATTCAATATCTCTATCTCTCATCACTCTAAATCATCAATGGCGTCTCCTCAGCGAAACACACAAGCGGACTTCCAAGACTTGCTGCCCACCATGGCCGACAAGCTCGGCGGGGAGGGCTTGATCGGCGAGCTCTGTAATGGGTTCAATCTCTTGATGGATCCCGCCAAGGGGGTCATCACGTTCGAGAGTCTCCAGAGGAACGCGGCTCTTTTGGGGTTGCAGGACCTGGGCGACGATGATCTACGGTCCATGTTGCAGGAGGGGGATTTCGACGGCGATGGGGCGCTGAATCAGATGGAGTTTTGTGTGTTGATGTTTAGAATGAGCCCCGAGCTTATGGAGGAGTCGAGGCTCTGGCTTGACGATGTTCTTCAACACGAGTTTAAGCATTGTTGATGGAGATTTGATCAGAACTAATTTGATTGTTTCTGGGGTTCTTTATGTTTTCCTTTTACGGTGATTGTTTGTTATTGTTATTGGATTAAAGAGGAAAAAGTATACAGAGATTAAAACTTGACATTTGACTCATTGTTTCAGAATTCAGATGCGTTCTTGTTTGATCTCTATTAATTTGCGTTGGACTCGTTTAAGGGAATTGATTCTGGGATCGATTACGTTTTAAATGAAATAACAAAATGCAATTTGATTCGTTTAGGTGGATAGAAATGAAGCAGAGCACGTTCAAACATTGATTAAAATTTCGATTCTGGAATCTGGATAGGGAGCTTCGCAGAAAGTCTGATTCTTACTTTGTTTTTTAATCAAATCATTCTCATAGAAAGGCCTCCTCTAATTCTCGGCCGGATTGAAATGTGGACTTTGAATAGGTTACCTGACTTGTCAAACACCAATAGGTGTGTTTCCACCTGAATTTGACGTCGTTGTTTACTTTATAGGGAACTCTAGAATTAGTGCTCTCATTCTTGACAATGTTTACATTTTTGTATATGTTAAATGTTGCCGGAATTTGACGTCGTTGTTTACTTTATAGGGAACTCTAGAATTAGTGCTCTCATTCTTGACAATGTTTACATTTTTGTATATGTTAAATGTTGCCGGCTTTTAAATAATACGCACTCTGATTAGTCAATAGCTCTTGTCCTAGCTTGCTTATTGTCTTCTCGATTCCCAAGACCCCAACCACATACATGTATTCTTTCCATCTTCTAAAATTCCCAATAGAGAGTAGGCCAGGTAGCTAATGAACAAAAATTAGAATCAATGGCTGATCTTTGTTCTTTGGTGTTTATTAGTACTAGTTTGCTGTTTCTGTTGTTCACAGGTTCATTTGCAGTTGACAGCATCAGTCCCTCGGAGTCTATCCATGATAACGGCACCACCTTGGTTTCAAGTGATGGAAGCTTTGAGCTGGGGTTCTTCAGTCCAGGTAACTCGAAAAATCGTTACTTGGGAATATGGTACAAAAACATCCCAGTTAAAACTGTTGTTTGGGTTGCAAATAGATGCAACCCGATTGACGACTCTTCGGGTGTGTTGATGATAAACAGCACTGGTTATCTTGTGTTGTTTCAGAATGAGAGTGTTGTTTGGTGGACAAGTTTAGCTAAGATTGTACAAAGTGTGATGGTACAGCTATTAGATTCTGGAAATTTAGTAGTAAGAGATGTGACGGGAGGAGAATCATTGTGGCAGAGCTTCGATTATCCTTCCGATACATTGTTACCGGAAATGAAGTTGGGATGGGACTTCAGGACAGGTCTTAAAAGGGGATTATCAGCATGGAAAAATCCACAAGATCCTTGTCCAGAAGAATTCACTTATGGGATTGAAATGGAACCTCATGTATACCCTGAAGCATATTTTCGGAAAGATGGTGTGAAATATTATCGTTCTGGCCCATGGAATGGCTTAAGATTCAGTGGTGCTCCAGAATTAAGGGCTAATCCAATTTATAGTTTCGACTTTGTGTATGATGATGACGAAGTGTACTACATGTACAAACTTCAAAACAAGTCTGTAATTTCAATAATTGTCTTAAATGGAACCAAGGGTACACGGGAACGCTTTACATGGATTGAAGCAGAGAAGGCTTGGAGGACATATGCATCAGTACCTAGAGATTTTTGTGATCAATATGGCCTCTGTGGACCGAATGCAAATTGTATCATCAGTAACAGTCCAGTATGCCAGTGTCTACAAGGATTCAAGCCGAAGTCACCAGAGAAATGGAATTTGACAGACTGGTCACAAGGATGTGTGCGCCACAAACCCCTAAGCTGTCAGGAAAGTGATAGAGAAGGGTTTGTCAAGCTCACTAACTTGAAATTGCCAGATACTACATATTCTTGGGTGAACAAAAGTATGAACATCAAGGAATGTAGAGTCAAATGTATGAACAACTGTACCTGCATGGCTTACACAAGCTCGGATATCAGTGCAGGAGGTTCTGGTTGTGCCATCTGGTTTGGTGATCTACTAGATATCAGAAAGTTTCCGGGTGCTGGCCAAGATCTGTACATTCGAATGTCAGCTTCTGAGATAGGTATATATGCCTATATGGTAGTTTGTTACATAAACTGCTTCTGTAGATACTTAACTAAAATTTGATTTCTGTTATTCATGCTAGTGTGTTTCAAGAATCCCAATTGAACTTGCTTTCTCAATTTTGTATGAGCCTGGGGATCTAATATTTGTTCTATTTTACTGCATCATCTACCATGAAATGAAGATGATGGTAAAGCGAAGACAGGAATTATAGTTGCTGTTGTGATAGCTGGAGTGCTTTCAGGAATGCTCTTACTTGCCTACTATGTCTACCGAAGAAGGACCAAATTAAAAGGTAGACTAACTTTTTAAATTGTTTTGTCAAATTATAGGACTTGGATGTGATTAAACGGCCAAAAGGGACTGAAAGTACTATCTGCTTTGAATAAGTTTTAGTCCGTTTACGTACTTTTCTTCTCTTCTATTCTAAAGCTAACATTTACTTCATATATTCTACATCAGAAACAGAAAATCAGAAGAGTGAAGGGACACAAAATGAAGACCTGGAGCTCCCGCTCTTCAGCATGACCACAATAGCTAATGCAACAGATAACTTTTCAGATGATATGAAGCTTGGAGAAGGTGGCTTTGGACCTGTCTACAGGGTAAACTTTCAACTTGCTACAGAATGTTACATATCAGCAGATCCTAAACTGATGCTAGAGTTACATATCAGTATTTACCATTTACAACATTTACACAGCAAATCCTAAATTGATGCTACTACAGCAATTACACAGCAAATCAGAAACATATGCTAAATTATGGTTTGATTGTAGCCAACGATTTATTTTCTTTAATTAACAAGAATAATGGTCAGAACGGACGAACAATGACATCATACCGAACTTTTACAATGTTTGAAATATTTATGAACTTTCAGGGGACACTGGCAGATGGACAAGAATTTGCTGTGAAAAGGCTTTCAAGCAGTTCAGGCCAAGGACTCAACGAGTTCATGAATGAAATTGTAATGATTGCCAAACTTCAGCACCGAAATCTTGTAAAGATTCTTGGTTGTTGCGTGCAAGAAGAAGAGAAAATGCTGATGTACGAATACATGCCCAACAGAAGCCTGGACAACTTCATTTTTGGTATGGACTTTTGAAATATGATGAAGTTCTGTAGGATTAGATTTTTTTCATAGTAGATAAACAGTTTCATGTAGAGAACGTTGGACTTTGGATTAATAATATACTATATGAATATATGATGCACTTGCCAGATCAAACCAGGGAAGAACTACTGTTAGACTGGCCTAAACGTTTTCACATCATTCGTGGAATTGCTCGGGGTCTCCTTTATCTCCACCAAGATTCCAGGCTAAGGATTATACATAGAGATCTAAAGGCAAGTAATATTCTCCTTGATGATGAGATGAATCCTAAAATTTCTGACTTTGGCTTGGCTAGAATATTAACCGGAGGGGATCAGACTGAAGGAAATACTAAAAGAGTGGTCGGGACATAGTACGTTTTCCTTTGAACATTTCTCATGATAGACATTTCAATTCTGAATAATTGTCATCAATCGTATAGTTATTCATACTAATTTGCGAGGTTTCTACTTACTACAGTGGCTACATGGCACCTGAATATGCTGCTGATGGGCTATTTTCTGTGAAATCGGATGTCTTTAGCTTCGGTATATTGGTGCTGGAGATTTTAAGTGGCAGGAGAAACAAGGGATTTTATCATCCAGACCACAGCCATAATCTTATTGGAAATGCAAGTATCAAGTAAAATGTTTATCCTCTTACTTGTTAAACCTTTATACATAGATTAACGACAACGGTTTAACCTGTTACAGGCTTGGCGATTGTGGAACGAAGGAAGGCCTTTAGAGTTGACTGACTCATGGTTAGAGAGATCCTGTAATCTATCCGAAGTGTTACGTTGCATCCAAGTTAGTCTGTTGTGCGTACAACATCATCCTGAGGATCGACCAAGCATGGCGTCTGTGGTTATAATGTTGGGAAGTGATATTGCATTATCTCAACCTAAACAACCTGGTTTCTTCATGGAAAAGGAACATGAAGCAGTCTCCGATGTAGGTAATGAATCCTCAACCAATGAAATATCCATTTCGCTTTTGGAAGCTCGATAAGCATCGCTGGATCGATCATGTGTAGCACATTCTGCTCTGTTGAGGGCATTTCATATATCCAAATCGAGTAAAGCCTACACTAGAAATTGTCACCCTTTTATCATTTCATTCTGCGACCTGTTATTGTGAGATCAATTTAGTGGGTTGATAAATTACATGAATGTCACCTATTTTGATCGTATATATATTGGACTAATGGTTGTGGAGACAACAAAATATTGAATACATTGAGAACAACGTGATGAAAACATGGCCCAAAACTGACTAAGCGCTCCTTATAAGAGCATCTCTAACAACTCTACTCAAAACTTATTCTCAAACTCATTTTTTGACCCACCCAAACCCATTACTATTCAAACTCATATTTTATCTCCAACCATTTTGTCAAAACCCATACCCAAATTTTAATAATTTTATATAATTATTTAACAACAAATGAATTATATAAACTATAGATATTAATTATATAATATATTTTAATATGTGTTGGACCAAATTAAAAAAATTAATAATTTTTTTTTAAAAAAATTAAAAATTAATAAGTTGTTATTTTGCAAGGAGATGAGAGAATGTTTGGAGTGTAAAACAATGAAGAAGATGAGATGTATTTATAGATTTTGTGGTATATTACTATTTCAATGGACAAATTATTTTATATATTTTTCAGTATTTTTTTTCCTATTTTCAGCCATCTTTATGCTTAAATATGACGCGGCTCCCGCCCATCAACAAATGAGTTTTCTTCTTCAATTCCTCCCAGAAATGGGTTGGGTTTGGGAAAAGAACCCATAATTGGATATGAGTTTCAATGGTTGGAGATAAAATATTTTGGGTTTTGGGTATAGGTTTGGGTTTTTCCCTACTTGTTGGAGATGCCCTAAGCAAATTTACATTTTTTTAATTTTTATTTACATTATTAATACTTTATTCAAATTTCAAAATTATCCAAAATCCATACAATAATACTAGAATCGGAGTTTTATTTACCAAACATATGCAAGAAAAAAAAATTAATTCGATATTCTCCACAATCCCTTCATGACTCTTTTTTAGTCCATAAATTTTTTATTTTTATTTTTAAATGTCAACCCGAATTGCACCGCCTAGACCCCGCAAAGAATCCGCCTAGGTTAACCTAGCACCGCCTAGTGGTCGCCTAGACCCACCTAGTGGCCGTCTAGCTTGCCTAATGGACGCTTAGGTCTGCCTAACCCACCTGATAGTTGTCTAGACCCGCCAGTGGCGCCAATCTCTGCCTAAAACAGTCTTGTGGCCGCCATGGTTCCCCTAGCACCGCCTAATGGCACCAAGTAGTCGCCTAGACACCCAGAACACCAAAAAGCCCCAATTAAGCATTTCTCTCCAAGTAGGTTGTTAAATATATGAGGGTATATTTGTAATTCTAATTATTTCTCTATTACCCTATACGTTTTCCCTTTACTTTTCTGCATTGAGGTTCAATAATCCATGGTAGCTGTTGATACTCGAAAAATCATGCATTTGGTTAATAAGTTCACGCGTAAAACTTTATGATTATGCATATATTCAATTTAACTCACCAAGCAAGCATGTTGTTGATGCGGGCCCAAGCCGCATACATGCATCTTTGGGGTTTGCATAGTGGGTATGGTGTGGAAGGTTACGGAAACGCACAACGCTCGTCATCGATTTAATGTTATTGATGATTTCGATTTTGGGCCTGAAATTCAAGCCCAATGGCATTATTTGATTGTGAAAATAGTGAAAGTGAAGAATTTAGTTGTTTTCCCCTAAACTTGGAATAAGACAGGGCTAAAAGCCCAATACCACCTTTAAAAAAGGCACAGACTATCTTTCTTCTCTCTCCCTGCTTTAACCCTACTTCCATCTTCCCCGCACAACCGCACCTGTCAAATATCCAAAATTATATTTCCCTGTAACAACTGAAAAACCATTGTTCCCCACGTTTATCACCTCACCTCTACTGAAACGAGTTCTTAAACCGATCAAGATAGACTCCCTTCTCCCTCGAAATCATAAATCCACCATTTCAAATCCTTCCCCAACTCTTCCTTCCAGATTTTAAGACATCGGGCTCTTTGCCATGGCAACCGGCCATTGCAGCAAATTACATCTTTATAGGGGATCCACCTTAAGCAATTAAAACATATTTTTTCTATTTTTGTGCAGATTTCAAGGATGTGATTGAAGAGGGAGGGGTTTATCCAACATATCATAGATCATAGATATTTGAATCTCTCCAGCACCTCAACCCTGAGCCTATAAAAGGGAGAGTCTAGGATCAAAAAGATCATCCGACATCAGTTAGCAACACCTAAAAGGTCTCTCTTCAATCACTGAAGACTCTCATGACTTTCAAGCAAATACCCCAATCCTTTCCTTTCCCAAACCCTATTTAGAAACCGAGACTGTCATCCTTAAAATTGCCCAATTCTTCTTCACTGCGGTATGTTTTCAGCTCCCACGCCAGGCCTGCTATCCAGAGCTCTATTTGTGTCTGAATTACGTTCAAGATTAGCCTAATCACCCAAGCTATAGGCTAATCATGACCTAGTTATCTCCAAATTCAAAAGAATCCCTCAGAGTAGCTTTCACAGGTTTCCCACCACCTAGTGTTTAGGCGGGCTAGGCAGCTAAGTTTTAGAAGATTGTATATAGCTAATTTTTTTTTTTTTTTTGAAAGAGTAATTTCATTCATAACCAAACTCATGTCAAGAGGGTCATTAAATATCTACCAGCTATTAACTCAAGAATAAAACAAAGGTTTGTAGTGAAATAAGTACCAACATGATACATAGTTTAGACCATCTATATTAGAAACTACATGCTCGATGGAAGGAAAATATAAACAACCTAACTCCATTACCAAAGCATAGATGATAGGCATAAGCTTATGATATAAAATAAAACAGAAAAATAAACTCCTCACCCATAGCCATGGGGCTTGGAGGAATCAAAGTAAAGACAATATCTGAAAGATAAAATCGGGATAAGTCTCACATACCGCTAGGACTAATAAGCTTAGCTCACTGTTGGTACAAGCCTAACATCACATCCTACGAAAGTAAGTATTATTGTGACTAAACGCATAAAGCCCAAAGAAACAAAGTCTGACTCAAGTCCAAAAAAACCATCTTGACTATTCCTAGCAAACACAACCGCCACAAAGGAATGGTATTGTTTCTGCCTAAACTCGGGGGCCTGGTAGATACACGGTGAATCCGACTTGATCTCCTGCAATCCTGCTCACTAAGGGGAATACCGGGCGGGCCGGTCTTCTCCTCTCCGATGCCTAAGTTAGTATAGTTGGAATATATATAACCAAGGCACGTATGTAAGCAGGGAGAGAGATAAGTTACCTAATAAAGAGGGTAGTTGGGGCCCTTATATAGGTGGTTGGGGGTGAGGGCTGGCCTCACCCTTCGATGTGGGACTGGCTCCCTTCTGTTTGTACCTCCTGGTGCCCTCTTTGGGAGGCTGGAGCCCCCCACCCCACCCCCTGGAGGCAGGATAGAGTGCTGGGCCCCGAGGCCGGGTGCTGGTGATCCGGTCCCGAGCCTTGGGGCGGGCCCTGGTGCACTTGCTGCGGGTCTGTGGGCCTGTTGTAGCCTCTCTGCGGCTACTGTCAACAAGTCCCCCAAGTTCCCGGTCAAGTGCAATCTTGAATGGGGACTTAAATCTGTCTTGCTCTTGTCCCGCAGACCCGCAGGGCTACCAACCTACCGGTGCCCAGTCCCCCAAGTCCGCGTTAAAGATTGGGCGTGACCGAGGTGAGTACCTGTTACCGATGGGAAGCAATAGTTGAAAAGCATGTTTGTAATATTAGTACTGTGCTTAGGTATTGTGGTGTTATGAGCATGGAGCCGGGTGGAACCCGGAGAGTGTATGAGATGATGCCATGATGCCATACAATAGATGTGTGCATGGAATGATAATGAGGCGTTGAAATCCGCCATGCAAGAGATTTGTGCATGAGATGATAATGAGGCGTTGAAATCCGCCATGCAAGAGATGTGCATGGAATTTCGGCCGGGCACTCTGCCCTATCGGTACGAAGCGGAGCTTCACTGGGTCACAACTGGGCGATCTGCCAAATCGAAACGGAGCGGAGTTCACTGAGCCTATACCGGGCGATCTACCAAAGCGGAGTTCACTGAGCCTCTACCGGGCGATCTGCGAAAGCGGACGGGGTGAAGTTCATGGGACCTCGACCGGGCGTTCTGCCATATCGAGACGGGTCCCAGGTAAACTTCAGTACTGGACCTCGACCAGGCGTTCTGCCATATCGAGACGAGTCCAAGAGTATGGGAGCTCGACCGGGCGTTCTGCCATATCGAGACGAGTCCCATATTGCTAGGCTGCAGGGAGATTACCCCGGTGTTGCGGGCTGTTTGAAGCACCGGTGAACACTTGCTAGTTCTTCTCAGCTTGTGTTGAATAAGCGTTGAGGTAAGGGGGGGGTGGCGTTGAGGTGACAAGGCTCGCCGTGCAGCCCCATGTTGATCGCGGTTCAATGCGATGCATGGTTTTTATCCTGCTGGACAAGAGTACATGGGTTAGATGTAAACTCGCCCGGGTGTATAAAGCCCATGCCGGTCGAATGTTCTCATGACCGGGGTCAGCCATGGTACCGGGCGGAACTCGACCGGGCGTCCTGCCATATCGAGACGAGTCTCCCAGTGAAATGCCATGGGGCCGGGTGATCCTATTCCCGGTAGGGAGGGTGGCGTTGAGGTGACAAGGCTCGCCGTGCAGCCCCCGTTTTCCGCAGCTGGTGCGATGCAGGGTTTTTATCCTGCTGGACAAGCGTACATGGGTTAGATGTAAACTCACCCGGGTGTATAAAGCCCAGGCCGGTCGAATGTTCTCATGACCGGGGTCAGCCATGGTACCGGGCGGAACTCGACCGGGCGTCCTGCCATATCGAGACGAGTCCCCCAGGTGAAATACCATGGGGCCGGGTGGATCCTATTCCCGGAATATGCTCTCGAGCCGGTTGGATGCGTCGTAACCGGTGGGCGGATCTCGACCGGGCGTTCTGCCATATCGAGACGAGTCCCCCAGGTGAAATACCATGGGGCCGGGTGGATCCTATTCCCGGAATATGCTCTCGAGCCGGTTGGATGCGTCGTAACCGGTGGGCGGATCTCGACCGGGCGTTCTGCCATATCGAGACGAGTCCCCCAAGAGAGATGCAACTGGGTGGACCTCGACCGGGCGACATGCCATATCGAGACGAGGTCTCTAGTAGGATGGCGTGCAGCCGGTTGAATGATACCTAACCGCGAGCTGCTACGGACCGGGCGGATCTCGACCGGGCGACATGCCATATCGAGACGAGTCCTCCGGTGATATGCAACGAAGAAGCCATGCAACCGGTTGAATGATCATAACCGTGAACTGCCATGGTGCCGGGCGGACCTCGACCGGGCGTCCTGCCATATCGAGACGGGTCCCCTATTGCTCATACCCGGGTGGATGCTCTCGAAGCGGTTGGATGATTACCATCGGTGAGAGGTCTTCGAGATGCGCAGCGAAGATGGTGTGCAACCGTGGAATCTGGGGAAGTGGGAGGGCCTGACTCCTTGGTTCCTGCTCCTACCTTCTTGTCGCCAGCGTGTGGGACAGGTAGCTGACATGCATTTAAGGAGGAAGTCCATCAGTCCCGTCAGTTATGATGGCATGGGCAGTTTACCAATGCTGGGACACGTGCCAGCAGGGGGCGGTCTTGAGATGAAGGGCCTGGATTCGCAGGCGTTTGAGTTGCTCTGATTACTTGTTTTAGAGGGATTTCAATTGCCTAGGGCACTGGTCCCCTCTATAAAAAGGCCTCTTCTGCTCTCCTTTCTGCTGTTGCTTCTTGCGTTGGAGAAACTAAGAGAAAGAGAGGAATCCGGCGACCACCTTGAGCCCTTTTGCCCCACGAGATCCGTTTTCTTGAGCGCTCCCTACTCTCTTCCTACCATTGCTCGCTGCTTTCGCAGGGTGGATTGTCCTCGGTTGAGCATACTAATCGGTAAGTTTGTTGATTTCTTTGCCCCGGTGTTGTTCTTGTTTTGGCTTTGTTGTTTGCGCCGGGGGGGGAGGGATCTCTGTCGCTGACGGAACTCCTCTGCGGCAAACTTGGGGAGAGGTCGTAGAAGGCGCTGTTGTAGCCTGTTGCTGACGAGCGCTAGGGTTTTGTTTTCTTCCCCTAGGTTAAGATGTCATCTTCAGGTTCTGACCGGGCTTCCGAATCGGCTGCCAGAGGTCCTATCGAGGACGATGAGGAGAGACTGGAGGACTGGCTCGGTTTGGAATCTCCGGTGTCCGAAGCCGCTGACTGCTCCGGGAGCAGGGTTGCGTCTCCGTCCTCGTCTTCGTCTTCCGGGGCTGAATCCTCGGAGACTGAAATACCGCACGGGGTGCGCCTTGCAGATGCTCCGGCCGTGAGCTACACCATTGGCAGAGGGAAGGGTGCTGTGGTGTGTGATGAACCTGAGGGTAGCATGACCCCTGGAGAGATTGCAGCGCTCCGGGAAACCTGGGCTATCCCGGATTACGTTCTGCTGCGGCCCCTGAATCCTGGAGAGTCAGCCTGCAACCCGGAAGCAGGTTGGGTTGCCGCGCATCAGGACCAGTTCCGGCATGGACTCTCGCTCCCGCTACCAAATTTCGTGCAGTACATGCTCAGTACGCTGCAAGTGTCGCCCGCGCAGCTTCCTGGGCTCCAGTGGAGGCGATTACTGAGCCTCGGCTGCCTATACGATTTGTCCGGAATGAGCATGCCAATGGTAAACGAATTCCGGTCCTTGTATAGGTTGTCCTACTCAATGAAGCAAGGGTCCCAGGGTTGCCTGTCCTTCAACGCCCGGAAACCTCCACCGATCATCACCAATATGCCTTCATGGGTAGACAACAGTTGGAGGAAGAAGGTGGTGATGGTGGGCGGGAGGTGGCAGGCGAGGAGTAAAATGTACTGGGTTCCTGGCGCCTTCCAGCCCCTTGGCGACCAGTCGTACGAGCTATCCGATCTAGAGCATGAGAGGGTCTCGACCATAATCGGATGTTGGGACGATCTGGAACGGAGTTCTTTCAACTTCATCCGACGAGAAGTGCTGGAATACTGCCAACTCGGGCGGGGTCCCGGTGCTTAGGAAGCCCTTGAGCGGTGATACTTTGTGTTAGTTCTTGCAAAATACTAACTGTTCGCTTCCCTTGCAGGTGCATCTTCCCGGGAGGTCATCAAGCCCGAAACCACTCTCTCCATGGACGGGGAAGACCTCCTTAACAAGCTGAAGGAGAAGGGCGAGATCGTCTCGCGGACGTCGGTGGACGAGGAGTCCGGCCGGCTCACAACTCACCCGGAGGCGAGGGCCATGGATGTTGACGACGGCGCCTATCTCCTGAGGCGGGTGAAGACCCATCATGCTGCGGGCCTTATGGCGCCTGGAAAGGGCAAGAGCACCGGGGGGTCAGTTAGGGTTCCCGGTGGAGTGAACAGGATCCCCAACCGGCCGGTGTCTGTGCCGCACGTGGCTCGTTCCGCCCGGGTAAGCGCACAATCTTCTTCTCCGGAAGGCCGGGGAGAGAAACGGAAAGGCGGGGACATTCCTTCCTCCGCACTGGTGACGCTTACCGGTGGGTCGGCACGGGAGAACCTGGCCAAACGGTTCAGGGTATTCAGCGGTGCGCAAACTAATGCTGCCGGGGAGAAGGCTGCTGCTGCTGCTCGGCAGAGTAGTCCCGCGCCTGCGGAGGCACCGAGGGGAAGCCCGGATAGTGCACTCGCCCGGCAAGTGGCGGCGGACTTGGCCGGCCTTGGTCTGGACAGACCTGGGGTTGCAGGAGCCCTAGCGGGTGGGAATCGCCCAAAATGCAAGGAATCCGTCCTCCGGGTAAGCACTGCACGGTACCACTATACTGCCTGTAGCTTGTTTTCTTTTGCTGCTTGACTAACTGCCTTTGTTGCTGCGCAGCTGCTGTACAGTCTGTACGAACCGGATGCGAGCGAGGAGCTGTCGGAGCTGAAGAGACAGATAACTGCTTTATCGGAGATTCGACAGCGCCTGGAGGTGGAGAAGTCTCGCTCGGACCGGGAGAAGGCCAGATCGGAGGAGAGGGCCAAGAAGCTGGAGGAGCAGAACCGGAGCCTGGAGAAGGAGCGGGCCGAACTGGAAGCCAAGGTGGACGAGCTCCAAGTGGGAGCTGCCGCTCTGCGCGCCGCCTCTGCTGCTCCGACCGGGGAAGAGGACCCGGAACTCTACGAGCGGGTCGTTCTCAAATACCGCGAGAGCGATCAGTTCATAGAGTTTCTGGTGAAGGCCAGGGAAGAGGGCATCTCGGATGCGTACACGGAATGGGCGGGGAAGGGATGGTTAGACACTTCCCTGATGCCGATTGCTGCTGAAGGAGATATCCATGAGCAGTCGGACATCCATCAGGAGGCGGTGGAGGGGCAGCCGGATGAAGCGATTCGCTCGGACTTGGATTCTTTTACCAACGGTGCCGAGTCTCCCCGATCCAGAGTCAATACCGGAACTGAGGTCGACGACGAGGGTACCGCAGGAGAGACTGGCGGATTGTCTGCTGAAGGCGGAGTCGTGGCTCTTTAGGATTTTTCTTGCCCTTTTCCTTGTAATCTTTCCGGATCGGTTACTGCTTGTATACTTGCTTGAATATGAATATACTGGAACTGGCAGAGCCGGTGAAATTTTCTCAAAAGTAGTTTGCATATATATTTGTTTTACAACGGTTGAACCGCGAACTATGCCAAACTAACCGCTCGGTGCTAGCGGGTTTTACCAGGCCTGGTCACGTTCCCGGTCGGGGTCTGTTCTTCTTTCCCCCACGTACCGCTGGAGCTGGCCGTTATCAATCAAACCCTGCACCGCTGTCTTGAGAGCGCAGCACTGATTTGTTCGATGAGTCGTCTCATCATGATAGGAGCAGTACTTGCCCGTCTGCGCCGTTGTAAGTTTCCCCTTCGGGTACTTTTTCTTGGGCGGTGGGGGAATGACGCTCCCGTTCTCAAGTAGGATATCCTCGTAGGAAGTGGTGAGAGCGGTGAAGACTTCTTGACCGGCCGGTGGTGGTGCTGGCATGATTGCCAGGGGGCGCTCTTGGCGGTACGGTACCGGCTTGTGCTCGTTCTGGGGTTTATCAGAATAGGGCATCTGCTGCCGCTGTGGCCAGTTTCTGTTGTTGGCGTTCCGGCTGGGTCGGGCGGTGCGGTTCTCGGTCCGCTGACTGGGCTTGGCTTCCTGGCCGGGCGGAGGGTTCTCTTCCCGGGGATGGTCTTCCTACTGCCGGATGGCCATAGCCATCAACTCGTCATATCCCTGCGGGAGTTCTACCCGGACGGCGTAGGAAAATTTGCCCGCTCGGAGCCCCTGCTTAAAAGCCATTTTGGCGATGCCTTTGTCCAGGTTCCGAACTCCGGCCGTAGCCGTCTGCTAGCGGTTGACGAAGGTTCTCAGCTCCTCTCCGGGGGCTTGTATGCAATTGAAGAGGATGGTCGATGTCCGGGCTCCCTCGACTCGGAGAATGAAGCGACCTACGAACCGGTCGGCTAACTGCTCGAACGCCTCGATCGAGTTTGCTGGAAGCTCGTAGAACCAGCTGAGCGCTTCTCCAGACAAAGTCTCCTGGAAGATGTTGCAGCAGACTGCATCGAAGTATCCCTTGGCGCAGGTTTGGGACCGGAAGCTGTCCAGATGCTGGTACGGGCAGCCGGACCCTGAATAGGTGAGTTTGAGGGACTTCTGGTTGCCAGATCTTCCCGACTCTATGACCCGGTGCGAAAAAGGACCCATGCGCTCATTAAACCGGGCGCCCTCCATCGGCCGCGCGGCTCTTCTCTCGTTGGCCTCCATTTGGGCCTTTAAGTTCAACACGGTGTCGGCTAACATCTGTAGCGCCCGCGCGGTTAGACACGGTCTCAACTTCATCCACTGACGAAGCGCCGGGCTGGCGGGAGGTTGTCGTGCTCTTCGGCGGGCCTGCGCCTGCCAGCGGCTTTTCTCGCACAGGGTCGCCGGGCCGACCGCCCGAAGATTGCCCTGCTTCGGTGTGTCGAGGTTGGATCGGTGGGAGTGTCGCCTGTGCCTCGGCCATGGCGTCACTGCGCTGCTGTCCCCTTTCCAGGGCGGCCACTAGGGCAGTATTCACCGCTTCCATCTCTTCGTACCGGGCGTTAGACTTAGCTCTGTCCCTGTCGCTCTCCTCTCTTAGACGACTGACCTCTGCGGCCATTGCCCGTAGCTCTCCCGCCATACTGCTATGGCCGGGGCTGTACGTAGGGTCCCGGTCCGGGCTCTCAGATCGATCGCTTGGATCATCTGAGAACGTCAAGGAGAAGCCCCGTCGCTCTGGACTGTCTTCCTCCTTTGCCGGGCCTTTTCCGCGCGAGCTGTCGTGGTGGGGATCCGGCATGCCGGATGGTCTCCCACAGCTCCCTACTTCCTGACCGTTGCCCCGGTCGCCGCGCGGCTCCCGCGTGACGGCCGGGGTGGAGGTGAGCGTCTGCACTACTGCAAGGCGTCCCTCCTCGGCGGTACCTTTCTCTTGACTCATTTCCGAGTTCTTTCCCAACGGTGTTGCTTACACGGCTTTTCGTTCAAGCTTCCCACAGACGGCGTCAATTGTTTCTGCCTAAACCCGGGGGCCTGGTAGATACACGGTGAATCCGACTTGATCTCCTGCAATCCTGCTCACTAAGGGGAATACCGGGCGGGCCGGTCTTCTCCTCTCCGATGCCTAAGTTAGTATAGTTGGAATATATATAACCAAGGCACGTATGTAAGCAGAGAGAGAGATAAGTTACCTAATAAAGAGGGTAGTTGGGGCCCTTATATAGGTGGTTGGGGGTGAGGGCTGGCCTCACCCTTCGATGTGGGACTGGCTCCCTTCTGTTTGTACCTTCTGGTGCCCTCTTTGGGAGGCTGGCGCCCCCGACCCCAGGGTCCCTGGAGGCAGGATAGAGTGCTGGGCCCCGAGGCCGGGTGCTGGTGATCCGGTCCCGAGCCTTGGGGCGGGCCCTGGTGCATTTGCTGCGGGTCTGTGGGCCTGCTGTAGCCTCTCTGCGGCTACTGTCAACAGGTATGACTTGCTCTGACGTCTTCCATCATGAACATCGTCATCCATGCTGCTAGAATCAATAAAAAATAACTATGTGCCGAAACAACCATTATTCAACTGCATAGATCATTGTTCCGCATCGAAGAGCATCTTTCTTACAACACATACGATCACCAAGAAAGCGATGGAAACCATAGCCGCCTCTAATCTATTGTTATCTGTTATCAAATTCAAGCACAAACCTTTTCAAGAAACTTTTGAGTTGGCTTTAATCACCGTCCGGTAGCCAAACCCTAAACGTCGTGGAAATCGGATGTTGGATCGCTGCCGGACGAGCACAATCTCATACTCAAAAGGAGGGAGGGAGGGAGAGAGAGAGAGAGGGTTTAGTGTTTAGAACTAAACGAAAGTGTTAGAGAAAGAAATTTGGACATTTGCATGTGAATTTTCATATTATTTTTATACAAAAATAAATAAATAACGTATGCAGTTCATAGATACAATAATAATATTCAATAGATTTTTACTTGAAAGAAAATACAATAGCTCGGTTCTTTTAGAGCTTTCAGTAATATAAAAATCCTCGCTCCCTTCTTGCACCATCAGGCAATACCCAATCAAACTAGTTTGTTGCCTTTCTTTTTTATCACTGCTGGACTGTTCTAATACTGCAAGAAAATCGATTTCATTCTCCAAAACAACCGTAACAAGTTGGACTGTAGCAATAAAACAGTATAATCAATGACAATAATCCTATGGTTTATCAGCAGTTTTCTAGTACATCCCAACAAGCTGTACGTCAAGTCTGCACTCGTGCACTCATATATGATATATATATATATATATATATATATATATATATATATATATATCGATGAAGGTTGAAAAACTGGATTAGATGGTCAATTAATGACTGTCGCTGTATTTTCTAGAAGTTCTTTGACTATTGAAGAGAAAAACAAAACCAGAGGAAGATATATATAAACACCCATCAGAATCCATGCCACTAATGGAAGTCATTATTTAACCATCAAAATCATCTAGAGCATATGAGTGTAGCTCGACGATTGCAAAACACAGAATCACAGATTGGAGCCAAAACAGCCCCCTAATTTATTGAAAGAAAGAAAAGAGCTAAAGAATCCGTGACTGCTCAACTTTGGCCAATATTCAATGCGAAAAGAAATAAGAAAAGTCTCCCTAATCAGCCAAACTGTTTTTCGTCAAGGGACCAACTATGTTTCTGACGTTAATGGATTCACCCAAGTCAACTGCGCGTAGTTCCGAAGTCTTTGCTTCATCATAAAGACCCCCATCTATAGGAGAAAGCTTTCATCACTAAAAATAAGCTACTAAGCTCCACACACCCAGAAAGCTAGAAGTCTGTGAGAAGATGAGCAACCTCTGCTTCATTCTTCTCTGCATCTGCTTCAGCAAACTTTCATCTGCAGCTGATACCCTTTCTTCATCTCAGAACATCACTGATGGCAGCTCCTTGGTTTCCCCAGGTGGAGTGTTTGAACTGGGTTTCTTCACCCCAGGCATTTCCAAATCCCGCTACTTGGGGATTTGGTACAAGAACATCCCAGTAAAAACCTTCGTTTGGGTTGCTAATCGAGGCACTCCGATCAACGACTCCTCAGGCCATTTGATGATCAACACCACCACTGGGACTCTGGTTCTTCTCAACAAAAACAAGACAGTTTTTTGGTCATCAAATTCGACGAAACAGACCCAGAATATTAGTCCTGTGGTTCAGCTATTAGACGATGGCAATCTCATTCTCAGAGACGAGAAGGAAGGAGCCAACTCCGGAAAATATCTGTGGCAGAGCTTTGACTATCCGTCGGATACTTTGTTACCGGGAATGAAGCTGGGATGGGACTTGAGAACAGGGCTTAACCGAAAACTAACGGCGTGGAAGAGTCCAGATGACCCTTCTCCGGGAGACTTCACATGGGAGCTGCTGCAGCATAACTATCCTGAGCCAGCTATGTTGAGAGCCGGCAAAGAGTTTTTGAGGAGCGGTCCATGGAATGGTGAATTATTCAGTGGAAAGCCGAAAAAGGCGCTACCGGCTTTGAACTTCAGCTTCTTCATGGATGAGAATGAGGTTTACACGACACTTGCAATGGTGAACAAGTCAGCATTAGGGAGGATGATGCTGAATTTAACTGCAGATTACTACCGCCAGATGTGGATTTGGTCCCAAGCAGACCGAAATTGGACACTCTATGCAGCATTTCCCAGGGACCCTTGTGACAGTTATGCCAAGTGTGGAGGAAATGGAAACTGTGAGCTTGGTGCATCTCCAATGTGTCAATGCTTAGACAGGTTTAGGCCGAGATCAGTGGAGAAGTGGAGCTTAAACGACTTTTCGCTAGGGTGTGAGCGAAAGACGCCATTGAAGTGCAAGAATGATGGATTTGCGACTTATCTCGGGTTGAAATTGCCAGATACAACGCATACTTGGATTGACAAAACTGTGAATCTTAAGGAGTGCAGGGCCAAATGCTTGTCAAATTGTTCTTGTACGGCGTACACAAACTTGGATGTCAGAGGAGGAGGTAGTGGTTGTGCAATCTGGTTTGGTGATCTTGTAGACCTGAAGCAGATGCCGGGTGGTGACCAGAATATTTATATTAAGATCTCTGCTGCCGAACTAGGTATGAACTTAAACATTATCTAGTGATTCCTGTACAAGTCCTTTTTCTATTTGCACTTTCTACTAGTCCTGTTTAGTCTTGAAAGAGATGATTAGCTTCTGTAGATTTTATTTCTTAACTGTATTTGTCAAAATTATGCATGAAGGAGGCAAAGATGAGAAGTGGAAGTTAGGAGTGATAGTTGCATCTGCTGTTGCCGTAATTCTTGCGATGCTCTTATTTGGCTATTGTTACATTCTCAGACTCAGACGCAGGAAAAGTTTCAAAGGTATAGCTACCTACTGTATCCGTCAATATTCGTGTTGATGCATGTGATGGAGAAGGTCAACTAATATAGAGTAAAACGTAGCTAATTAACTTGTATTGCCTGGTAACTATATTAAGGTACTCAAAACAACATTGAAGAGCAGAAGGAAGAAGACCTGGAACTACCATTGTTCGACTTGTCAACAATAGAGACTGCTACCAATGGATTTTCGATCAATAATAAACTTGGAGAAGGAGGTTTTGGACCCGTGTACAAGGTAATATAATCTGTTAACAGAAGAACCATACAAGTACAGTACCTGAGCTAAGTATTGGCAACTAATCTTCATGCAAATGTGAATAATCTGCAGGGTACATTAATTGATGGAAAAGAAATTGCAGTGAAGAGACTTTCAAAAAGTTCTGGACAAGGAATGAAAGAGTTCAAAAATGAAGTAATACTGATTGCAAAGCTTCAGCACCGGAATCTTGTAAAGCTTCTTGGTTGTTGCATTCAGGGAATTGAGAAATTGCTGATCTATGAATACATGCCAAACAAAAGTTTGGATTCCTTCATTTTTGGTATGATCATTTGAAATTCTGAATCTAGCTGAATTTTTTATTTTTATTTTCCCGTTATTTATACTCGTAATGGCATTACTGCACTAGGCACTGCATCATAATCTTCTGACAGTTCCATTTTCAAAACTTGCCAGATGAAGTACGAAAAAAGTTGTTAGACTGGCCTAAGCGCTTCCACATTATCTGTGGAATTGCTAGGGGGCTTCTCTATCTTCATCAAGACTCGAGATTGAGGATTATACACAGAGATCTCAAAGCAAGCAATGTGTTGCTTGATCGCGAGATGAACCCCAAAATCTCAGATTTTGGTCTTGCTAGAACTTTTGGTGGTGACCAAATTGAAGGAAACACAAACAGAGTAGTTGGAACATAGTAAGTGTACATGTTTTTTTTCCTTTGGCATGCTATATAGTATACATTACATATCTGTTTGGAATTTAACATGCTTAATTTGTTCCCTTGACATTCCATAGTGGTTACATGGCTCCTGAATATGCTATTGAAGGGCAGTTCTCAGTAAAATCCGATGTCTTTAGTTTCGGTATTTTAATGCTGGAGATAATCAGTGGAAAGAAAAGTAAAGGGTTCTATCACTTGAACCACAACCTTAATCTTATCGGAAATGTGAGTTTAAGCACAAAGCTTCTTTTGCTAATATTGCAAATATATTAAGCAACAACTGACAATTATGCTTTAACATTATTTTAGGCTTGGAGGTTATGGAATGGAGGTCGACCATTAGAACTGATAGATGAAGGGTTTGGTGAGTCCTGCAACTTATCGGAGGTGTTGCGATGCATCCATGTCAGTCTCTTGTGTGTTCAACAACAGCCCGAGGATAGGCCGACCATGTCAGCAGTAGTTCAAATGTTATGTGGTGAAAGTTCCTTGCCTCAGCCTAAAGAACCAGGATTCTTTTCAGAGAAAGATTTGGTTGAAGGAGGCTTTCCCTTTCTTAACAACGAAACGTCTTCTAATGGACTTACCATTACCCTACTCGAGGCTCGTTAAGGATCATTATAGTGTATCATAGATTTTATGCAGAAGTTTATCATAAAGTTTCTAGTTAGCCTATAATTCCGAAGGATCCTTTGTACAATAAACTAGTCAAGACACTGACTACATAAAGTTGTGGTTCGTAAAACACATAACAAATTTGGCCAAGAAAGAATGAACTCAAATTTTGAGGCTCGTGATTAAGCTCCACCAGTAGCGAAGGAACTAATATGATGAAAGATGAGACACATTTTTGTCAAACTAGTTTTGGTTATGATCAACTTGTCAAAGAATTCGGATTTCATGAAAATAGAAGGAAATCAAAACTACATACAGTATTATTATGGTTTTGTTGAAGGAAATGATAGAAAGACCATGACTAAGCGCACTAGAACAAAATATATCATAACAAAATGAGTATCTTTGCCATAGTGGAAAACATTTTGGTTTCAACTTTCAGCATCTCAAATTTAACAGCATTAGGCTCTCGTGTCTTTTCATGTCATGCCATTTCTTCTAATTCTGAAGTCTTCCAATTACTCTACTCTTCAAGTCGTTAACAACCCCCATAGGTTTTTCCTGTTTTCTTCATCCCTGCAATAAAATAACAGCACCACAACCACAAAAAGCTTTCCCTGTTTTCCCTCTCTCCTCAATCGTTGCTTTTCTTTAAATGTGAACTGCTTTGCGTATGAGATTTTTTCCTCCCCAGAATACCACCCGTCCTTCCCAGCCTACCCCATCAACTGCCAGCTCGATTCGTAGTGAGGAGCCAACAAGTGTGTTTAAATTAACTGTGGGCCTTTAAAGTCAACAAACGTGTAGTTTCCGGTCAATTCCCCTTCTAGATGACGTTACAGCTCTCCTCCCCCTCTCATCTGCAACTTGTTGAAACTTGAAACAACACTGTCAAGTTAAGTTTGCTGTGTGACCAGCAGGCGTTTCACTCAAATGGGCATTCTTTCTATCATTATTTTCCTTGGAGTTCACTTATTCAAAATCTCTACTTCAGCTGCTTCCTATGAATTGGGTTTCTTGAGTACACCACAGGGTGTTCAAAGGAGGAGTCTTTTGGCCCCAACTTCAGGAGATTACTGTGACAACAATGGCCTTTGTGGACCCAATGGAATGTGTGTCATCACCAACGCGCTGATTTGTGCTTGTTTAGAAGGGTACGTGCCTAAGACACCAGAAAAATATAACTCTGGGGACTATGCAGGTGGTTGTGTCCGGGCTCAGCCTGCTTCCAACTGCCAAAATAAGGATGATGGGTATGAGTATGCTGGGGTAAAGTTGCCAGATAGCACAGATTCTCGGGTTAACAAGAGTATTAGTCTCGAGGAATGCAGGGAAAATTGCTTGAACAACTGTTCTTGTGTGGCTTATGCAAACTCTCATGTCAATGGCTGCACTATCTGGTTTGGTGATTTACTCAACATTAGGAAGCTTTCAGATGGTGGGGAGGATCTCTACATTCGAATACCGGCTTCAGAATTAAGTATGTGCAAACAGGTTTTCTTAATACCTTATTTGTTTATCGGATCATATGGTGGGACTAATTGTTAAATATTACCTGATGATTGATGACTTAATTTCTTTCATTTTTGTTCTTCTGCTTATGTTTGTGCTAATTTTGATTTTAGCTGTAATTTTAAACCCTGATTTATTTTGTCATGTTGAAATACTGTGTAGAGGCAAACCACTCACCTAAGACAAAGATATTGGCGATTGTTTTATCTGTTGTTGCGGTTGTGATTGGAATGCTCTTGGTTGCTTATTGCATTCACAGGAGAAGAACAAAGTTCAAAGGTAATACTTCTTCCAGAGATGCTCTTGTAGCATGTGGCTATATCAGCTATTTGTTATTCAGTTAAGTATTTCTGCAATGCAATATCCTTAGCATGCTCTGATCTCATATAGAATTCCACAGTTTAACAGTCACCACTTATCGACCAAGTAAATATGGCTCCAGGATAAGAAAAGCTGAAGATTCACTGATTTTTTTATTTTTTTTTTATTTTAATTATAGTTACTTTTGGCTTTGTTCTAGTTTCATTTCCCATAGTTGCTGAGAAGCTGATGTTTATTCTTTTACTTTGTTAGAGAATATGGGAAATTATGGAACGACAAATCAGAACTATGACAGACAGAACGAAGACATTGAGCTACCAATATTTAGTTTGTCCACAATAGTCACTGCCACTGATAACTTTTCATTCAACAATAAACTTGGAGAAGGTGGCTTTGGGCCTGTATACAAGGTATAATTTCAACATATGAGCGTATCAACTGTAAATGCTAGTGAAATAGTTACCTGATCAGAACTATGCAAGTCCATGCTAATGGTAATTTTCAGGGTAGTCTAGTGAATGGGCAAGAAATTGCTGTGAAGCAACTCTCACAAAGTTCAGGGCAAGGACCAACCGAGTTCAAAAATGAAGTCCTACTAATAGCCAAACTTCAGCACCGAAATCTTGTAAGGCTCCTAGGTTATTGCATTGAGGGAGAAGAGAGGTTGTTGATTTATGAATACATGTCCAACAACAGCTTGGACTTCTACCTTTTTGGTTAGCATCCTTGAAAACCGGCTACATTTTACTACAGTTATTCAATAGCTGCTGAAACTCTTCAATTTGCTCATATAAGATTGATGTTGGAGTAACATGAATTTAAACTGACCAGATGAAAATCGAGCAAGACTATTGGCTTGGCCTCAACGCTTTCACATTATCTGTGGGATAGCCAGGGGTCTTCTTTATCTGCATCAAGATTCCAGATTGAGGATTATTCATAGAGATCTTAAAGCAAGTAACATTTTGCTCGATAACGAGATGAACCCGAAAATCTCAGACTTCGGTATGGCTAGAACTTTTGGAGGAGATGAGACTGAAGGAGTTACAAGAAGAGTTGTTGGGACCTAGTAAGTATGCATTTCATCTCTGGTTATCATCTACCAGCTTCTTAATTAACAATATTTTTGTTTGTTTGTTGTCACTGTTGATACAACAGTGGTTATATGGCACCAGAATATGCAATTGATGGGCAATTCTCTGTAAAATCCGACGTTTTTAGTTTCGGCATTTTAATGTTGGAAACTTTAACCGGGAAGAGAAGTAGAGGATTTTTTGACCCTGTTGATAACCTTAGCCTCATTGGACATGTAAGTATCCAGTAGTAAATTCCTTGTTTGTTTGTGTTTGATCTTTTGACTTATAAAAGTGTAATGTGTTTAGGCATGGCAACTGTGGAAAGAAGGAAGATCCTTGGAGTTGATTGATGAACACTTAAGGGACTCCTGCAGTCTATCAGAAATCTTTTGTTGCATCCATATTAGCCTTTTATGTGTGCAAGAGCTTCCTGACGACAGGCCAAATATTTCAACTGTGATTCTCATGTTAGGTGGAAGTTCTGCCTTGCCACAGCCCAAAAAACCAGGTTTCTTTGTTAGAAAGAGTTCATCTGAAGCAGATACTTTTTTTTTGAGAATGACATCTGAAGCAGATTCTTCTTCATGTAAGAATGGATTAACATCTTCAACTAACAATGAATCATCTTCAAGTAAGAATCATACATATTCAAACTATGACTCTACAATAACAGTATTAGAGGGTCGATGAGATTCACTTGACTGCAATTTTGTAGCATGTAAGTTACTCGAGCCATTGTTCGAAACTGTTGTTGAAGAAAATATTGAAGTACATAAAATGTTAAATGATTTTCGGAATGCATATTCAGAATCTGATGGGAATAAAGTAATGTTATCAATGACAAAATGGTGTGTGCCTTTATTGGTAATTCTGTTATTGCACCATAACAATGCCAGGCTGATTTTCTGATAGAAGCTTGAAGCTTTGGGGACTGCTCCAAGCATTGGCTGATACAACACTAATACTAGATTTTGTTTCTTTTCTGGGCAGGAATAGATCCTTTTGAAAATTTGGGACCTTAATGGTGGACTTCTCAGAGCCCCACATCTCTTACTGGTAGGTAAAATGGGAACATGTGTGGCCTGTGCTCATCCATTTCTGCTCTTAAAAAATACTGTAAATAGCTCACAGTTTAAAAGATACTGTAAATAGCTCACAATGTAGGATTCAACATGATTCAGAACTTCACACCTAACACCCAACAATGTAAGAGATCCACACCCGACCTAAATCATTAACATAAGAGACAATTGTCATACTGGTCAAAAGAATACGACCCTTTTTTTTCCTTTCCTTGTTCTTCTCTCAACAGCCCTTAGGATAAATAATCTCAATATGAGCACAACTGTATCTCTAGAACAGCTAGTATCATCTGTTTTCAAAAGATGATTAGCATTAGCACCAGAAATATCAGAATCGGTTATCATAAATTCAGAAGGGCTTCCATAAGGAATCGAAACGAATGTGTTGGGCGAAAACTTCTCAGCCACCCCCACACTAGATTCAGAGCTGCGCTTAATGCTGTAAGCTCCCCTCTTAATGACCAAAGTAGCAGGTTCCCATAAGTCACGATACCCTGCATAATCAAACACTTTAAATGATCCATGACCCTTTTGAAGAATCTTCTGTATCTGGCTATGCATTTCAGGATCACAAGTGATCTTCTTGTGATCGTTTGCAAACACCTTCACGAGCTCTCCCTTTCGCATCCTGTCATCCAGGGGCTGAACTTCGATGGCAAGGTAAGTATCGACATCATCAGCAGTAAGAAGATAGTTCGGTTGCTTTGCTCCTTCAATGTAGTTAATAGATCCATCTGGAAGGTGGCGTACCCACTCGAAGTTGCAAGTAGTCGTTCCATTAATGGAGTATCCAGATGCTTGGAGCTCATGTCCCGGAAATGCTATACCTGAAATTTGGAGTCCCTCAATAGCTGGTAAAGGATCATCCTCTAAAAACAGATCTTCATGAACCGGTGATAGATACTGTGGATAAGAGGAACTGGGATCATAAGGAGAAGTTCCTCCACTCTCATTGTATTCCTCTTCATGGTCATCATATTCTATGTTTGTTTGCATCTCAGGCTCACGAAATTTGACCTGTTTACTAGGTGGTGTATCGTCTCTATATCGATTAGCAGCAAGTCTAGCAATAGTAGGCTTAGTAGGTACAGCTCGGGACACAAAGTTCCTATTTTCAGGTTCACTGTGTTCCATATTCACTGTGTCAACACCACCTGAACCGCTCCCATGACCACTAGATTGATCCCAATTCATGGCGGTTGTCTGCGTCTGATGAGGAGAATCAGGAGCTGGAGAAGCCAGTGCTTTCTCATAGGAGGATGGTGGGTGAGTAACCATTTCTAGCCTATCTTTGTTAGAAATTTCTGATGCAGCACCAATAGAATGAGATGGTAATGACTGTTGAGTTTTATTAATGCTAGACTGATTGGAAGTCGACTGTAAAGGTCTTACTTGATACTGAAACTGCTTCGATTTCGACTCTGTCATAATCAGCTTCTCCTGCAAATGCCTAAACAAAATCTTAACATTGCTAGCAATGGACTGAGCATCATGAACCTGCGGCTGTAATGAGTAGTCTGTCAAAATCGGCAGCAATGCCGAAACGAATGTGGTCCTCTCCTGCTGCACATCCTGCAAAACATAAGCCAGGCGTATGTTCTCCTCAATTATATCTTGTCTGTACAACATAGCCTTGCAAGCAGCGTCAGCAAGATCCTGTTGCTGCTGATCAAACACAAAGCGCATGTTGGCAATTCGACTCTCTAGAACATACTTGTCATGCCGGATCTTTGCTTCTTTATTCGAGTAATCCGCCAGCTGTCTCTGCAACTGCATAATCTCTTCCTCATTTTCATACATCTTGATTACAACAGCAGAGTTCTCACCGGAACCAACAACCGGCGGCAGATCATACTCCCCATTATCCACTGCCGGCTGGCTGCTGGTGTCGGAGTTGGCTACCGGATCGAGAGAAGATGAGGGCGGTGGGGCCTTTGGTGGTGATTCCAAGAGCTGTTTACGTCTGTGGAGCTCGAGAGTCCTGTACTCGAGCTCAGACCTAAGCCTTATGTTCTCTTCGACCTGTTGCTTGATGGTGGCCTCCGCGGCTTCAACGGCCTTCATGACTTGCAACAAGTCACTGTCGTCTGTAGCGGTGGAGTGAATAGTAGGATCAGGGCTTGGCGTCCTCGTCAACCCTGAAAACTTGTCTGCTATTCTCCAATCGACTCTGTTCTCCATATTGTGTCTCACTTCATTTGAAGAACGGATAATTCAATTCGCCGGGATTGTTGGTTTTGGTGTTGGAAGGGAATGTATGGAAATTTAGCAAAAGGCTGATTACTTGGATTTTACGTTTCGTTGTTCAAGGGGGAGAGGGCAATGGCCAGGTCTCGTACTTATAGGATCTTGGACCGAGGCCAGGTCCACTCCCCACCCAACAAACCCAAATCGAATTTTCTTAGCATTGCCGTCTTCAATAATCATTACGAAAGTTCCAAGATTTGATCTTTTCAATGAGAGCTTCTGCTGTGCGCATGCTTCCGATTTCGATGAAGGTTTACCCCCATGGACCCTCATATATTTTTTTATTTTTTTTAGAAAGCAGTAGGTTGCAGTAAAATTGAAGCTGATGTTGATAACAAGGACATGTCAGTCTGACGTGCTTTGGTGCTACTGTGGGCATCCTCGTTACTGTTTTTGTGTTGCGTATGATTCAATTAAAAAGATGTGATTAATTTAAGAGTCAAGACTAACAAGCTGGATGCAACTTGAGAATCTCAAGTATTATCGAGCTTCCACGATTATTGAACTTTCGTTAGTACTCGAGAATGTTTCATTCTTACTTGAAGATGAGTCTGCTTTAGATGATGAATATTTTCCGAGATATAAACCTGGCCGTTTGGGTTGAGGCAAGACAGTCTCACCACCTAGCATAAGAACCACCGACGACATGGTTGGCCTATCTTCAGGAAGCTCTTGAACACATAGGAGACCCACATGTATGCACTGCAATGCTTCTGATAGAGTGCATGATTCCCTTAAGCATTCGTCAATCGCCTCAAAGGACCTTCCTTCTCTCCACATTCTCCAGACCTAATCAGTACACTTAAAACATTCATCTTCATAAACTTTCATTTGACAAAAGTAACTGCTGGAATTCAGAGGTTGACACTTACGTGTCCAACTAGATTAAGGTTGTGTTTGGGATCATGAAACCCTCTACTTCTCTTTCCAGTTAGTGTCTCCAGCAATAAAATGCCAAAGCTAAAAACATCAGATTTCACAGAGAATTGCCCATCAATGGCATATTCTGGTGCCATGTAACCGCTGTAAAATACATATAGCACAAAACAGAACACTTCATAAGAAAACAAGCATATTATAGGCAGAGATGTGATAAATGTAATGCTTACTAGGTTCCAACAACTCGTTTTGTGACTCCTTCAGTCTCATCTCCTCCAAAAAGCCTAGCCATTCCAAAGTCTGAGATTTTTGGTTTCATCTCATCATCAAGTAACACATTGCTTGCTTTAAGATCTCTATGAATAATCCGCAGTCTGGAATCCTGATGCAAATAGAGAAGGCCCCTCGCGATACCTTCAATAATCTGGAATCGCTGAGACCAATTCAACTGCTTACCTTGAATTTGATCTAGCAAGTGTATGAGATACTATTATTCTAGTGTTAAATCTAAACCCAAAAGTATATGTAAAGTTGAAGGATCCAAACCAAAAATGTAGAAGTCCAAGCTTCTGTTGGGCATATATTCATAAATCAGCAACTTCTCTTCCCCCTCAATGCAACAACCAAGGAGCTTTACAAGATTTCGGTGCTGAAGTTTTGCTATGAGTATCACTTCATTCTTGAACTCCGCGGCACCTTGCCCAGAAGTTTGTGAGAGCCTCTTCACTGCAATCTCTTGACCATCTGTTAGTCTACCCTGAAAAATCTCATTACATAAGGATTATGGAATTTTAAACAAAGCAACTATTTCACTGATATTAGATCACTGTTATTATGTATGCTTACATCTTGAAATTTACCTTGTATACTGAGCCGAAACCACCTTCCCCTAGCTTCTTCTTGAACGAAAAGCTATCAGTGGCATCGATGACTGTGGACAGACTATACAGTGGTAGCTCCAGGTCGGCATTCTGTCCTTCATTCTTCTGACCCATGACTTCCATTTTCACTAATATAAGGAGAACAACCTAAAATATCAGATTCTCCTCAAGTATAACAAATCAAAAGACTAATGAAATTTGAACTTTTAAAGAATGAGGTTTGATCTATTTGTTCTTTATGGATATCATTTTTAAAGCAGATTAAGTTCATTTTTTAATGTTATGGATCTCCTGAGCTTTGAAGTCTTGTTCTGATCATTTTCTAGAGCTTACACAGTAACACAACAGCTTCAGTTACCAGAGGCTGGAAAAGGAACTTCTAGACCTAAATTAAGCTGTATATATTACAAAAATTCCAAGGAATCATGCGTAACGCTATCATCGAGCACCGATTATTTTCACCATTTTATCCTCAAAACTCAGATAAAATGTGCTAATATTTTATTAGAATAGAAATAGTACCTTTTAGTTTTCTCCTCTTTCTTCTTATGCAATAGAAGGCTAAGAGCAGTCCGAAAACAAGGCAAACACCAGATGAAACTGTCGCTATAATAATCTTCAACGTAGATAGATGATTTGTGCCTTCGTTGATTATGTCACAAAAAAAAAAAAACAACTATAGTTAAATGACTTGAATCACAGCTATAAGCAATGAAGAACATAGTGAAGAGCAGGGAAAAAATCAAAGTTTTCTTTTGCATACTTAAATCCGAAGCAGGCATTCGAACATACAGATCCTCCCCTCCATGTGAAAGCTTTCTAATGTTCAGAAGATCACCAAACCAGAGGATGCAGCCATTGACATCAGAGCTTGCATAAGCCATACAAGAACAGTTGTTAAAACAATTCTCCTTGCATTCCTCGAGACTCATACTCTGATTCACCCTAGAGTCTGTGCTCGTCGGCACTTTGACCCCGGCATATTTCACAAACCCAGCATCCTTATTCTGGCACATCAATGGAGTAACACGCACACAACCATCCGAGTTTTCCCCAAAGCTCCAGTTCTCTTCTTCTTTGGGCTTGTATCCCTTTAAGCAGCTGCAAACTTGCGAGTCACTAATGGCACACAGTCCATTCGGACCACACCGGCCATCAGTGTCACATATATCTCTTGGGGAAGTTGATGCTAGAAGACTCCTATGAAAAATTGTATCTTGAAAACTGAAGGAACTCAACTTAAACCTGCCATTTCTGGAAACCAAGGTGCTATCAGCTGCTACTGCAGTTGAACTTTTGAAGAAAGATGAAGACAAGTAAATTACAATCATGAAGGTGAAAGAATGAGTGGCCATTGTTTTCTGGTTTAGGAAGTAAAATGCGTATGCCTACTATCTGAAACCAAATCAGTAAAATCGACGATTACTAGTCTACACTCTACAAAAGCTGTTATGGCAGATAGGTACAACATACAACTATGATAATAGAAGATCTAGAAGGGCATTGGCCGTGAACCACAGGTCAGGTGACTTTTATGGTCTTTTGTGGAATTGTAGGCCACACTGGTGGAGGTAGAGGTTGAAGGCTTGCATTGAATTAAGTATGATGTTGTTGAAAATATCAGAAAAGGATGGATTTGGGAAGGGAATGGTGGTGTGACATTATTGGTCACCAGGTCATTTTAAGGTAGAATACCATCGCTGATGATATGCAGTAGAATGCCACTTGAAATTTAATGTTCCATGTTCTCAATCAATGAGAAAAATCCAGAGTTTTTTGTTAGAGGATTCTGAATAAAATTAGGAGAAATTATGAGCAACATAATTGGTACATTTGAGAATTTCTTGAGGGCTCCAACAATATTTTAAGTTCTCAACATGACACATAGAAGAAAATTTACATAATCCTTTGGTCATTGGGATACATTCTTTTCTTTCATGCTAGCTGGCTCGTAGAAATTACTCAAATTAGTCATACATACCAATTTTATTCTTAACATTGTTAATCATAAATGACACATGCAATATTTGGTAAACAATTTAGAGTAATACTAGGCCCAGACACACACACACACACAAGAAAAACAATCTAAAGTACCAACCCAACCTGACAAAAGTGGGCCGACTCTAGCTTGCTATGTTTGGAAGTGAAAGCAGCCTGTCTCAACCCAACCCACTTTTTTTCTTGTGATAACTAAAAGAACAACATAACAAAACAAAAAAATAGGAGTAGCTTCCTTGATGATCCAAACAGGACACCAAGGACACAGGAAGGGGAAGACAACTAAACTATATAAAAGGAGAATGATGAGTTTAAGAAGCATGCATGAGCCAAGTGAACTAATTTATCAGTCAAGAATTTTACCTCTTGGTGATCGAATGACAACAGATGAAAAGTTTCTCAACAAAAGAGTAGTGTTTTGAGCAAGGCTCTCGATACACTAAGGAACTGAGGATTTTCTATTAACAGCGTCGCGATCGAGCACCACCTTTGAATCACTTTCAATGACAACATTCTGGAAACTCTGAGTTACCAAATTATGCGCTCCTTCTCGTAAAGCAGTTGCCTCGATCAATCAGCACCAAAATGTTAACAGCACCAATATTATTTTTCTTAATAACAACCTGACAATTACCACCAAAATAATTTCGGACCACAAAGCCTACAGTAGTCTTTCCGTTAATAACGGAACTATTAAAATTGTGTTTAAATTGATTTTCTCAGCCTAAGCAACTTGTCTATGGGCATTCTCGTTGGTCATAGAGTACTGTTATGTACGTGATCTCTTAATTATCTTCCATGAAAATCAGTGTTTCAGAGGTTTTGTTATTATTATTATCGTTATTATATATTATTTCTTCCATTCTTGTTCTTGCAAAAAGGTAGATCCAACTTAGCTAAGGATCTATATTTATTATCGTTTATCGATCACTGATTATTGTTTATCAATTCAGTCTTTTATATATCTTTGTTTGAACGATATATGAATGTAGGTAACCAAAACATTGATGTAGGTTATTTGTTTGCACTTTTGATACATTTTACAAGAAAAATTATATGATAATTTTATCATCGAATTGCACTATATGGAAATCCGATCTCAACTGGTGTGTTCTACAAACTCGATCCCATTGAAACTTACTACATATTGAAGTAGTTGTGGCCAAATATTACATTACTTGTGTAGTACAGGGACTGATCAGGAAAAAAGAGCAGAGCAGCTTTGGTGAGGACTTGCCTGATTCTATAAGGGAAGGGGACAAGATCACAAGAGCTTCTCATTTAGACCATATACATACGTAAATATGTGATCTCTGTCTTTGTTCCGGAAAAGATTGTCAAAATCAATTTGAGGTTGCTTACGCATTTGGTCATAGACTCTGTGGAGTTCATACTTTAAGTTCTATACATATTTATGAAGGCTAGCTAGGACTGAGACGAAATGATTGTCGTCAAATTAATCGATGAAGATCTAACTTTCAGGACAAGGAAGTTGGGGTTCAACAATTATAGGCAAGACAATGTTCAAAATTCTTGAAGCAAAAGCCAAATCAATTTCTGTTCAATTGGACCTGTTCAAAATATGATGAAGAGCAATGAAAGAGATAGCTAGGGGATAAGAAGAGAAGACCGTGAAAAGTTGAGATCATATATTCTTGCATGAGCATAAGATAGTCTTTAATTTAACTAGATCAATGAGCCTTCGGTTAGAGATTCAGATCCAAACAAAGTATTATAACTTACACGGAAGTGTTCCACTTCTCACCTCGATCGATCAGAGTCTCAGACTCGGTGTTGTTTTTTTCTTCCATTAATCTAAGGCTTCTATCCGTCACGTTGGAATTCAAATATAGATTATTAAACACCTTGATGGTTCTTTAGTCACTAGCTTCCAGATTTCTGGCCGGCTACATTCGAGATCGGATCGATTCATCGCTATGGCCGGTGGCTTATATTGACTTCGACTAATTTACGACTTTGAGGGAAAATTATATTCATCAGAGCAGCCATACATCATCATGACCTTTTGCTTGGTCATTATAAGATCGAAGGGAGTGAATTTTTTTCAGTACCCACGTGTATGTGATACTTATATTTACATATATGACAATAAATTTATCGTTATTTTAGTAAAAAAATTATTATTTAGGTAAATGTTGTTCAACTATAGATAGTTACTTCACTTACAATATTTTTATAAGTTTCTAAACAAATTGATGTCAATATAGTAATTTTGTTCAATTATATGTAAATGTGTAAAATCGATGTGATAATTTTATTGTCAAAATTGTAGTTTAATTCAATAAAATTGTTATCAAAGTGGTAATTTTGTTCAATTATTTGTTAAATGATTGTATAGTATAAATCCCAGTATTATAGACAACCCCAGTACTGAGGGAGATAGCTACAAATTTATGAGGAAGCTACTAAAATATATTCCAGCAATTTGATCTTCTCAAACAGGGAAAATTATTCAACGCAGCGAGGTGCAAGTGAACCGACTCTCAAATATGTAATTTCAACCATTTGTTTAATCACTAACGATTCATATAACCGTAATATTTGAGAGTTGAGTGAAGATGATGTTGTAAAATACTATGATAATGCAAATTAGAGAGAATTCACAATGTTAACCTGATTAGCAATAACATAAATCATAAGAAAAAATATCATAAAAGCAGCGTTCACAATATCTAGTCATTGAGTCGTTAAGGAACATTAAGGGAGTTGAAGAAATGACAACTTAAATAACATATACACTATTGGTGTAAGTGCACTTAGTGCGCTAAAACCGCACCCTTTATATCATTATTCATTCTATCTTCTAAATCATCCGACACTCAACGCTAACAGGAACTTCCTAGAAAAAAGTCATTCATGAAAGTCTGCACAATTTCCCTATCACGAGGATATTAGTCTCCTAATTAAGAGCAGCCATACATCATCATGACCATTTTACTTGGTAATAATAAGAAGCGAGAACTTTAATTATATATAAACAAGGAAATTAATGCATCTTTTTTTCTTGTAATTTCCTGTTATTTTGAGATGATGTGAATCGTTTATCTTTCAAATGATCCGGCAGGCTAGGTAACAGTACTACTATGAACTTTCTAGTAACTTTAAAACAAGTGCACGTCCTTCATGAAAGTCTGCTCGAATCCAAAATTGTTTTCAGCAGTATATACAAGACTAATTTCTCCTAAACAACATGACAAGCCTTCTGTACGTAGCATTGAAAAGCCTAGCTACCATGCATTTCTAAGGGTTTAAAGCATATCCGGCCATCAAAGTGGAACTGGGGTTGTTACAGGCTACAGCTGCAGCTATCAATTTTTTCATCTTCCAATCCAGAATCAAATTAAGGAGCTTTGTTTATTGAGAAACTTTAAGAGTAACATAATCAGACTCGCCAGGCTGCCAGCTTAATTGGTATGGCCTGGAAACTTCGAATAGATTAATGGATTATATTGTGTCATCTATTTTATGTTTAATCAAACCACGTACATATTGGAAGTGGAGTGGCCGACTAACATTTTGTGTTATGATGAAGGTAAGTTTAACAAAGGTTTCAAATTCAATCTCGGGTCTATCTAGAGTGAAAATCACACGGCTGATTAGCGGTAATATTTTGAATTTTTTTTTGAAAAATTCTTGTGTCCGAACTAGTATGTACGTGTGCGTCCGAATTCTGTCTTATTTGTATACATTTGACAATGTAATTTACGATTTTAACCGCTCAAAAATTAAATTAATCAATAAATATCATCTTTGTAAATATTTAGAATAAACCAAAATCGTTTACTTAGCCGATTGTATCAAACAAATGAACAGTTCTAGTGAAAATTGGCAGTCTCATGATCAGTCGTCAATTTGTTTGATACAATCGGCTATGCAAATGATTTTTGTATACATTCATCTTTTACGTACAGAGATGATCTTTATTGATTAATTTAACTTTTGAACGGTTAAAATCGTTGATTAGATTGCCTAAAATATGCAAATAAGAGAGTTCGGATGCACATACATTCTAGTTCAGACGCAATTATTTTCAATTTTTTTTTTAATGATCTATAATTTAGATGTCACAAAAGCGAAACTGAAGACAATAAAAAAGTTAATTTATTTAACTTTGACGTGATTGTATATTTAATTATAATATGTTTGTTCTTAGCCGTAAATACGATGTAAATGTTTTAGAGGACACAAAATAAAAGTAATTATAACAATGGTTCAAGATCGAAAAGATCTTAACTCAGAGTAGCCATGAGAAAAACCAACACTTGGTTGCAGTAGTGGAACAGAACTAGTATAGCGTAAACAAGGTCTCTGGTTCGAAACCTTATGGATGCAGCACTGGGTGTTGGGAGAGCTTCCCTGCCAAACCCGGCGGTCCTACGCGGCTCAAAAGTATAGGCCTCTCCCAAAGGGAGAGGGATTTCCTGGAAAACCAAAAAAAAAACAAAAAAAGTAGCTATGAGAAAAAACTCACCAACTAAAGACAAGCTTAGCCACAGAACACTAGCTACTATATAAAAAGTTTCAATGATGGCGTGAAAATGTCATAGTAAGATTTTCATGAAATTTTTGTTCCGTCACCAATTTCATCACTAGACCGATCAAAGTTACGGAATAGGTATGAGACAACGGCTCTTTAAACGCCATCAAAACTCTTTCAACGATGCTGGCAAACAGTCTGTAGTAACCCTGATTTTTATAATTCAATTTCGTGTAAATTTCTCAAAATTAATGGAAGGGTGGTTTACGAAATTTCGTATTTCATACCCTTTTTATTAGTTGTTGCTCGAGGTCGGAATTGATTTCGAGAGTTAAAATCTGAAAAGCGATTAAGTTTCGATGGGTCAAAAGTTGACTTTTTGATCCGTCGTGAATTTTGGAAAGTTTACTTCACAAAAGTCGTAGAGCTTAACGATACGAGTTTGTAGACATGCGACACGCGTGAAACGGACGTCGTATGAAAAAGTTACGACCTGTTGAAGTTATTTCCAAAATCTGAATTTTTCTGTAAATAGTAAAATATCTGAAAAAGTCAAAATATCAGAAATTTCAGAAAATCAGAAAAATCCCGAAACACTGTTCATCGTCTCCAATTCGAATTCGGAGCTTCTTTCGCGTCGATCTCTCTCGTCCGGCCACCAATCGAGGCGTGCGACCTGTCAAAGTGTTCATCTCGACGCCCTCTTCAGTTTGAGCTAAGGATCGGAGCCGGAGGAGCACGGAGGATGGAGCGGCGGCCCCTCGACGGACTGCCACCGTGCGCGGCGGCGCTGCAGGCGATGCCCGAGGGTGCGCCACCCACCGTTCGGCTGGGTTTCTCCTTGCGCGCCTCCCTGTGTAGGTGGATCGCGCCATTTCATGCCGAATCGCACGGATCAAACGGATTTCTCCCCGATCCGTTTCAGCCGTTCGACCCGACCCGGTTCAGCGTTCGACCCAACCTGCTTCAGACAACCCGACCCGACCTGCGTTGACCCGCGTTGACCGTGACCCGCGTTGACCGTTGACCCGCGTTGACCAGACGTTGACCCGACCCGAGAACTGCTGCGATTCGATCTGACCCGATCCTGCAGCGATCTGACTCGACCCTAAACAGATATTTGCCATTTCTGGTGAATTAAGGTGAGTAAACCTCAGTGTATTCGTATTAAATACGAGTTGATTACGAATTAATTATAGTATATGGATCGTTATATGTAAAATGATTTTAAGAAATTGATATTTGTTTTAAATTGAATGAACTTGATCAACTACGGTTCATTGGTAAGTAAAATGATTTTAATATAAAAATTGATTTTCAAAAGGTTTTATGATCAACGACTATAGTTGGTATTAGTGGACTATTCCTGAGTGGATGTCTACGTATATATATATTTACGTGAAATATATAATGTGAGTGTGCAATTGGGTGAATGTCTTATGTTATGAATTTATCATATATGTGATTATGTGAGTGGTGTGATGTGTGGTTGTGTTGGTATAGAAACCAACGGTTGAAGTAAGATCTCACCAATAGTGGTGAAAGATCTTACATGTGTGGGGAGAGGATCTCGCCTAAGTGGTGAAAGGGATCCTTATGGCAAGTATGTCGGGACCAAGCCTTTGGCCGGGTGATTGGTTACGATCAGTTAGAGCTCTAGTCTGTTTGCCTTGTGAGATTTGTAGGGGAATGACGTTGGTCAGTGCACCCCTAGTCTTACTCTTTTGGTTGATTGTGCATCGTGAATTTTATAATATACGAGTAGTGGTTGGTTGGGAGTGTTTTCCTTTGTTGATTTAATTATTTTTATCATGAACTTGTTTGTTTTACTCACACGAGCTTTGAAAGCTTACCGGGTTCGTTGTTTACAACCCGGTGCACCAATTGATGGTGTAGGGTTAGACCTGCAGGAGTTGACCAGCAGCCAGAAGGAGGCGTCTGAGTTGAGTGGCTAGAAGGTGGGGTCCTTTGTCTAGCTGGGTTTTATTGTTATTGAGTGTTAGCGTGAAACTCTATTTTACATTCCTGTTTTATTGATGTAATATTCTGAGTATTTGGTGCCACGTAGTGAACTCTGTAGTAATACTTAGTTATTTGTATAATAACTTTTAAGTATTTGAGTGTAATTGTGATTAATCACGTTTACGAATTTCGAATTTTTGTTATTCAAAATTTCGGGACGTGACACCGTCATAATAAGGAATGCATGACACCAAAGGAAGCATCATGACAAAGAGGTAACAAAAAGTATGCCTCAGTGGCTACTACTCTTCTGCTAGCTCCTCCCCCTTATTCAAGTCCACTGCGTCTCACAACACCGCCTTAAAGTCTGAAAGCAGTTCTCTAAAGCGAACTTTCACTTTGAAATTAACGTGTGAAGTTCATTTTTGACACATATTTCGGTCATATTTCCACATATCCACTGTTCAAATGTTATAACCTAATTCTATAAAATTTCACTTAACTTGATAATCGTTTAACATTTCGTTATGGCGATTTATACGAACAGTTCAGGTTGAACAGATTCGGTTTGTTTATTGATTTAATATGGTTTCGATACCTTAATGGTAACAAAATTAGATGAAATTTTGTGGGAATGATCTATACATTAGGTTCAAACATCTGAACGGTAGAGATATGAAAATATGACCGAAATGTGTGTCAAAAAATGAATTTCGCACGTTAATTTCAAAGCGAAAGTTCGCTCTGGATAAGAAATATATATATATATATATATATATATATATATATATATATATATATGATCAAATTGTTTGATGTCGCTCGTGGTTTAGGCTCATCGTCCTCCCCCGGTATAAAAGTTTAATATTACTATAATAAATGAGACTAACTAGTCTAAAGGAGGTGTATTATATTCAGATTTATACATATTTTTTTGAAGTGATGGATTCATAAAGATTTATTAGATTAATACAGATTTATAAAATATTCTAAAGTTCCATAGATTTATAAGAGAAACTTTTAAGGATTTGTGATAATAAAAAATACAAATTTTATGGACTCTCATAGATTTTGACAAACATTTTATCAATAATTACTTCATCAACATAAACATGTAATATAAGTAAATAAACAAAAAATTAACATGGAATCTTTCCAGGTTAACTAGTTCTATGTGTATCAAACTAGACATGTATATTATGAAGAGAGAAAAAGTGTAATGATAAAAATGATGAAAAGAAAAAAAAATTATAAATCTACGGAAATGACGATATGAGTAAGGATGAAATAGAGAGACAGAGAGAGAGGTTGGTCGATAAAAATTGAGATTCGATCGAGTTGGTGACGAAAAGTTAATTAATAGAGTTACCTATAAAAGACGTGGGCTTTCTAATATATGCGGCCGTGAGAAATATAGTTTGGGTTGTCATCATGTACTCGTTGTACTATTCTATTACCCCCAACTTGTATAGCTAGCCCCTGTTGTAAATTATGAGAGAGAGAGAGAGAGAGAGAGAGAGAGAGAGAGTAATAAAAATAAAAATATTATAAATCTATGAAAATCTTGAATTTAGAGGTTGGATTGATGGAAACTTGTTTTCTTTACAATTTACACTAAACAATCCATGCAAATCCATCATTTAATGAATCTTTGAAAATTCGTAAAGTTTTTGAATACCTTTAAACTTCTATAGACTTTTTAAAAGTTAATTAAAATCATTATTATTATTATTATTATTATTATTATTATTTTTTAATCAGTAGTCAAAATATATTTCTTCGCAAACAGTACAAGAAATAAAACCCCCATTTGGAGTGACAAAAAAGAATTACTCCATATAACAATTAAGAACCTAGCTGCACCTAGAAATTCAACCATCAAAAATACATCCATATTCTGAAGATCGTTTATAGCACCATTATTTTCACAGTCTTGACACACTCAGAAGCAAAAATAAAAGATAACAACCAAGGCAATCAAGACTGCCATTGATCCCAAAAAATACTAGATCTTGCTCTAGGCCATTAAAACTCAGTCCAACCAAATCCATACTTGAGTGAAGACCCAAATTAAGTCGGGCCTAACTCCGGCACCAAACCCAGGCCAAAAACAGTGTTCAGAGTCACCGCCATTAGTCCGGCGCCTACCACTGTCGGCATGTCTAAAGAATACTAGATCTTGCTCTAGGCCATAAAAACTCAGTCCAACCAAATCCGCACTTGAGTGAAGACCCAAATTAAGTCGGGTCTAACTTCGGCACCAAACCCTAACTCAAAAACAGTGTTCAGAGTCACCACCATCAGTCAGGTGCCTACCACCGCCGGCATGCCAATCACCCCTGTCTGCTCTCAAAACTCCATATCCTCCAACACGCCAACCACATCCACCAAATCACTGCCGGCCACAGCCAAATCACCAAGATCTATCAGATCTAAAATCTCAAGGAGACCCAGCTTCAGTCTCGTCGGATCTACCTTCATCAACGTCGTCTTCCATGAAGAACAAAACCTGAATGCCAGGTCGTCGTCCACTCCTCCCTCGCATGTCAACGTCAGTTGAAACCAGAGACCTAGCTTCAACCATGGTCGTATCCGCCCATCGCCGCAGCATTGAAATGGAAGGGAAAAGAAAGATCGACCTTGTCGATTTCCATGGACAACATAGTCATCCTTCCCAATCCAATGTTTACAGCCAAGAGGCCGTTGATTTGTCAAACCGCCACCGCCACCCAAAGATACCATCTGCGTTCGTAGGTTTTCTCCAAGGAGAAAGCGGGAGAGCATGTCATATGAAATGCTAACCCCCAATATTGGATTCCTGCCGTAGTCATCATCGCTTAAGCCTCCGTTGTCGTCGCCACTATTCCACAGCCCTTCGCCCCCAGCAAAGAAAGAGAGGGCGGCTAGAGTTAGGAGGAGAGAGAGAACACGACTAGTTTGCATTTGTTTTATTGCTGACTCAGGGTGCAATTAAATACCCCAAACTTTATTGAATATCCTCAAACTTTTAGTGGATTTAAAATATTCTTTTATAAATCCAAATTGAATATTCCAAAACTTCTAGAATCTATACTAATCTTTAAAACATTATGAAAATCTAAATACGATACACCCCTTAAGTTTATTCCCCCTTAATAATAATAATAATAAAAATAACGGGTTTCACACCTAAATTTCTTATCGTGACTCGAACAAGAACCTAATAACCTATTTCCTAACTAATCGGGTTTTTACTCCTTGACTAATACCCCTACTAACAAAGATGAACAACAAGTAAAACATGAATCGGCATGATTAAGATCGTGACGGCTTCTTCTAGAGCTTTTCTTTCAAAACCACCATGATGATGATGAACGTGACACCACCCTAGCATCATTATTCCTCTATCCCATTCATACTCACATACCAACTTTAAAATGAAATTGAAAATACACGTCCCATGGCAACGACGTCGTATTGTGGGCCACCCACTCCCGTAAGAGATTAAAAATTCTTAAACTACTCCCACAACTCAGCTATAAAATGAGCTCCGCCACTTGTTTTGCATATCGTCAACGTCCCAAAAATTTGGCTCGATAGAAAAAAAAAAAAAAAAAAAAAAAAAAGAAATCACAGCAAAGTTGAAACACCAGAGACTCGACAAGATCCCAGAAATGGCTACCAAAGTGTATATTGTGTAAGTCCCATTATGAACTGCCTATTTGTTCTTCTTGGGTTCTTCTTTTTTTTCTTACTTAATGATCATTGGAGCTTCAAAGCTTTAATCTTTACATGTAGTTGTTGCTGCATCTGAATAGGGTAGTCCAAATTTTTTTTATCTTTGCACTGTTTTCTGAATTGGGTCTTTTCTTGATTGCTGACGTATGTTCTTGAAGGTTTGACCTTTGGATTTTTGTTCTCAAGAATTTGATCTTAGGAAGATTAAGCTGTTAAATTGTGTTTTTTTTGATGTGGTATGAGATAGTAAG